>JABVZY010000003.1:1346008-1372039 GCA_020883555.1 Drosophila nannoptera | reverse complement strand
AGGTCTACGACTAAATGCTAAATGCAGTTCTCGTTTTCTAACCTTCAATCCATAGGTAAATAGGTAAGATGTTTGTGATTGCCATCCCGTTCATTGAACCGTCGCTCGACCTGCGTAACCTGTGCTGAACCCGGAACTGAGTAACTGACTCTTCAGCTTTTTGTCGTTCTGCATGCGCAAGACTATTAAGCAGCTCTGCGGGAGGAGGGGAATCGTTACACATTACTTATATTACGTAATCTAATTGCACTCACTATCGAACAGCAGAGCGTAATCATAAACACAAAAAACGAGCTAATTAGTAGAGCACCACGACACGGCTGTAGCACATCGATTAGCATGCCCATCTTTTTATCAACCTGTCCCGGCATTATAACGGTATATTCGATGTTCTCTTTGAAGCGTTTGAACTCTGTAGCAGTTGACGCATTATGACCAGAGCTTATTGTAGTTGTTGAATTAGTTTCAACTTGTCGCCGCCGCCGGCCATGGCCCGTCGGCTCGTAAAGATCAACACAAAAATCAGGTGTACAATCGGACATGTCTATGCAGGCCTTGATCTGCGAGTGTATCCATAGTGTGGCCTTCTCCTTCATGGAGCTGAGCAGAAAAGCCTCGAAGTCAAGAAACACCTCGTTGGGTCTGTCACGATATTTGGCCGGCTGATGTGGTATTATCGTGGCCAACTCTCGGTTACGGCAACCGTTGTGTACCAGTGATACCGAGCCTGACGCCAAGGGATTCTCTGTTCAAAAAGGCTGACCGTAAGGCATTGTGCTAGGTATAACAGAAATAACGCAGCATTTACCTGGATCCGGCGACACTGTTACCTCCATTAATTTGACATACTTCCACACAGATTGGCTGATTCGTGCTCGTAACTGTAGCTTGGTGCCCAGTGGAACCGCTTGATCGACGGTCTGCTCATTATCGGCCAGCAGACTGGAGGGATCATTCGAGGTGCTGACAGGATTGTTTGCACCACTGACACGTGCAATGGGCGGTGCCTCCTTATATAGAGCAACCTCATATTCTAACCTGTTTGGCATCTCTTCAACAATGCCAGAGACGCGTGCTCCATGGGGACTGTAAAAAAGAACTTCACATTAATCCAAGAATTATGATTAAATCCTCAATGGTCTACACACAAGGAACCCGCAAAGCCAGCTGCTTTGTTCTCTATTATTGTGGGCTCAGGCGGCTTGCACATAATGATCAGCTCCTGATCTGACTGCATAACCACGCCCTCAAATTGGGGAAACCAAATGCGCACATGGACATAGCCCTGCGCAGAAATTATACGAATATAGATCAGTATATTGATATTGATATATAAATCGAAATGTGCATACATTTCTTTTGAGTACTCCACAGTGTGAGAAGTCATTGATTCGCATTTTGTATGTTCGCTCATCGACATCGGTGATATCCTTTGAGATCAGACAATGTGGATTCAGGTCCTTTAGCCCGCTGCGATCATCAGCAAACATGGGCACACCCTTAAAGCCGACTGGCCTTTTAAGTGTTGCAGTGATCAGATCCTCAGTGTCGGAGCCAGTGTTGGAAAATGTGCATTGGACATCAGCGACTGTTGGGACCGTTAACAATTAAATTAATCAGAGTAAATTATTCAATATTAAAATTTAAATATATTATTAGTTTTATTTCTTTTAATTATTGAATATTAAAATTTAAATATATTTTTAGTTTTATTTCTGGCTTACCTTCATAGTCCTGAGCAATACAAAAATATGGTAGTACCTGCAAGCCAAAAAAAAAAAATTATTTGTTATAATTATACAGATAAGAATGATGGTGAAAGCAAATGCTCAAAATGCCCTAACGAGCATATTAAAATAAACGGAATATTGAGTTCCTGGATTCCTTTCCTGAATTGCTGCTGTATACTTACAAACAGCAAGATGATTCTCAAGCAATTCATTTCCACACTGCGCTATAAACGAGAACAGTTCAAACAAAATACAAAGCGCGCGATCAACACATCCAATCGGCTTTAGAGTAAAATGCAGAATGAAACTGGAGTAGAAGTTGGCGAAGCAATTACCTTGATCTTGGCTGCGTGAATTCTAGTTCAATACAATTGCAATCATTACACACACAAAAGCACATCTCTGTGCATCAAAACACATATTGTACTTGCAATGACACAAAAAAAGAAAATGTGACGCCCATAAGTGAGCGCGCACTGCAATTCGTGAAGCCTAAGCAACAGCATGTTATCAACTACACTGGTGGCCAGAATGAAAGCACTTGTTACGCACAATGGAATAATCGCAATTTTCTTTACCGACTCAAAGTCTTAATAATATAACTTATTGGTTCACTTGGATTATATGCTAGGTTAACCGGCTATAGTAGCTTTAATAAAAGATTAACAGTTAAGCTTCCGCCAATATTAGCTATTTTCTAAATATCGATTAGAGATATCGATTAGGGCAGTATCGAATAAGCTTATTTGGTATTATCGAAACTCGCATCACATCAGCATATGTATGTAATATCATTTCATTTCTAATTTTTTCCTGCTTACGAAATATTTAAAACTTAGCAGACCGTGTTAAAAATTGTTTGTTTAAGCAATGATTTTTACTGCCTAGGGAACGATATATCTTGGCCTAAGAAAGAAACAGCTGTTTGGCGGAAGGATTTTTAGATTCGTGTTGAACGGAACAGAACACCAGCAGGCATGATGTTGAGAAACGCCGGCAGCCGTTTGTTTCGCAGCTTGCATGTAAGTTCATTGCTAGCCGATATGTAAATAACTTCGAATGTTACCTATTTTTGTATTTTAATTATTATCAGGCAACATGCAATACACAACCTCAGCATGTGCGGGGCATCAATTTGATACCCATGGTGGTTGAGCAAACAGGCCGAGGAGAACGAGCCTATGATATATTTTCACGCCTGCTGAAAGAACGCATCATTTGCCTAATGGGTAACATAACTGATGATATTAGCTCCACTGTTGTTGCCCAGTTACTTTTCTTGCAATCCGAGAACGTCAACAAGCCCATACATTTGTATATCAACTCACCCGGTGGCGTGGTAACAGCTGGACTGGCCATTTACGACACGATGCAGTACGTGAAGCCACCAATAGCAACATGGTGTGTTGGTCAGGCGTGTTCCATGGGCTCTTTACTATTGGCCGCTGGAGCGCCGGGTATGCGATACTCACTACCAAATGCACGTATAATGATACATCAACCGTCTGGCGGTGCTCAAGGTCAAGCAACAGACATTCTCATACATGCGGAAGAGATCATCAAAATTAAACGGCAACTTACAAACATTTATGTCAAACACGCAAAAAATTCATATGACGAAATGTGTTCACGGATGGAGCGTGATCACTTTATGACCCCCGAAGAAGCTAAGACCCTAGGCATTATTGATCATGTGCTTGAGCATCCACCAGAGACTGTATCAGACAGCGGACCGGCAAGTGATAGCGGACCAGCAACAGGAAAGCTAATTACTGAGTCCGCTTCAGAGAGGAAAAGATCTAAACAGCCGGCCTAATACATTGCATCTGTTTCATTTCAGCAACAAAAATAAATCAAATTGTAAAAAGTTCCGAAGTAGAGTACACTTAAAAATTGAAAATGAAAATGGGGAGTTTTCATGAAAAACTTTATTTAAATGCTAGTTCATTCCGCAGTGCTTCTCGAAAAGTACACCTAACACCTAAGGGGATTGGAATATATCCTTTATCCAAATATATTCCACTTCCTTTAAATGTCCACTTTGTCTCGAGAACAACAACATGACATATCGATTAATTTGCTTAGTTAAAAAACTAATGGCTGTATCGAGAGACGATATTCTATTTGTGGTTCGCGCCGGCTTAGTACATTAAATTCTATAAAAATTCATAGAACAGCAATTTAGGTTTGATCCATGGCAATGTCTGAATTGCCTGTGATAGAATCCTTCTGTACATAATCGTAGATTTTACACAGCTCCGGGGTTTCTTTAATTGACTTTAGAAAGTCTAGTAACTGCTGATTTTTGTCTACAAGCAATATTGGAATATTAAACACTTGGAATCATACTGTTATTTTTTTTTGGGATGCACTTACTTGCTTTGGGTATTTGTGAGAGTGCTGAAACGGCTCGCAGAGCAGATCGCTTTAGTTCATCTTGTTTTTCGTACTCTTGCTTAACCGAATTGGCTTTGACTTTATGAGTGCACGTATCGCGAAGTTGTTGAACAAATTGGTCGAGCCCTAATATAATGAAAGCAAATTATTAATAAGATTAATATTTTTAAATCTATTAAAATTTTTACATACGTAGCAAAACCTTGTCAGGACACAATACAGCTAAACGTGCTGTCATTAGGTACGTCAGCATTTTAATATCATAATGATCAGAGAGGCCAGCCTGTACATGATCCATGAACTGCATAACGTCCACACGGTCCAGACCCTGCTCAAGCAGGGTATACATGCATTCAAACGCCGCTTTGCGTATATCGAGTCCATCGTCGACAGTGTGCTTGAATGGTCCCATTTCAACTTCACGAATTAGCTCACTTTTCACTTTAGTCTCGGAATATAGCCATGGTAATAATGTTGGTAATAAATCGCGCACTAAGCTGGGCTTGTTATGTACCGCCGAATTGAAAGCGACTAGAGCGACACGACGAACTTGCGGCTCTGGATCCCGTAATGCAAATAAAAATTCACCAATACTTTGCTTCAACAGTGAGTCGATAGGCTGCGGCTGATCAGATATAGTAAATTTAACGGAAGACACAACAACAGTACGCATAGTAGTACTTTCGGATCGTAGAGCCTGCTGCAATTGCGGCAATAATTCTTCCGGATTGACCAGCACCAGTTTGCCTAAGCATTCGGCTACCACATTTCGCGAGCCCTCTTCGGAGCACTCACAATGCTTGAATAGCTCCGTCCATATCGACGGTACCGATGGTAACAACTGGGCCAGGCCATTGGGCGTAACAGATAGCGATGAAATAACTTCCTTCAACGAATGGAGCAGCAAATACTGTCGTTTTGGTTGTGCTTCGATCTCCTTTAAAATGAGCGGCAGATACGTTTGCAGACTACCTACAGAAACTGCACCCAGGGCATGAGAGGCCGCTCCCTTCACATCCTCAGATGTGGCACCGAAGCACTCAATGATTGTCTGGGGGAGAACTTGAATTGAGCTCAGATCGAAATGCCTTCCGATTTCACCAATAGTTAGCAAGCAGAAGATGATTTGAGTATCTTTGCCACGATGCTGCAGTTCTGACATCAGCTGAGTGGCTAAACGAGTCGCCACCTGTGGACATTGTTGGGTTAACGCAGCAATGCATTTGGCCGATGAATGATATGCCTGCTTATGAAGCTGCAGTTGTTCACTAGGATTCCTGGTAGTTGTATCGGTATCCTTTAAGACGGGCTCCATTAGCTTTGCCACAAGCGAATGATAATCTAACCCAGGCAGCTGTGCCTGCACCAATGCTTGGAACAGATCTAACGTGCATTGTAAAGCAGCTCCCTGAAATTATATTCGTTTGTGAGTCTCTCACAAATGTATCGATTATATTATATAATCCTCTTTTTACTCACCTGCAACAAAGGCGATCTCACCAAAATTAACACCGATGGCAAAAATTTCTCATGGATACCAACTAAAGCCTGAGGCTGACGACGGGCAGTGGTGCTTAAGAGAGTGAGCGAGTATTGAGCCACATGCAGATCGGAATCAGATATAAGTCCTGGAATTTCCACAATAGCTGATTGAAGAACACTTGGTTCAAAGTTCGAGGAATAGTTTATGACAATCTTATTGATGAGATCCAAAGAGTGCAACTTGAGGGCACGATGATTTTTGCGCAAGAATGTCCCCAGGGTGGGCAGCACATCATAGAGTATGGGTGAGAGATCTATGCGTAAAGGAGATGCTGCAATCATGGTTAATGCTTTGACACTGCTCAAGCGTGTAACTTCATTCTTCAAGCGTTCCATAAATATAGGCAAGCACGCATCCAATTCGTTCTTCAGCAAATCACCCATGTTAGCTATGATTTGGCCCATGCAGGCGATGGCACGCTCTTTTACCTCCTGATCAACATCAGCGACTTTCAATTTCTGCAAGGTGCACGAATACACCTGGCCAACAAAGGGCGTTACATCGAATCCCGACTTCACAGCATTCACGCCCAATGGACGCACAACTTTAACTAGTTGCTGCAGCACCAGCAACGCCTCGGTCGCAATCTTATAAAATGGATCAAACACTGATGTTACTACTAAAGGCACCAAAACCGGAATATGCGGATGGAACACATGCGGTTGATGGCCCTGAAGCAATGAGCAAAGGAAGCCAAGAGACTCAATTTTCATATTGCTCGTAGAGCCCTTGTCATTCAGTGAATAACTGATACCGGGCACAATGCTCTCCAAATGTGGACCCAGTGCACCGGGCAGAGAATTCAATAGTTCACGGAGCAAAAGAAAACAATCCTGTCGTGTCTTCATTGATTTTTCACGCATCAATGGCTGTATAGCTTTCATAATTTGCGGCAGCTGCTCGATTAGCAATAGCGTTGGCCCCGACACTTGGTCCATGGAGTCGGGATCATGAGCAATATCATCGGCCGGTCGTGTGTTTCTTAACAATGCAACATATGCATGAAATATGTCTGATTTCACATTCTCTTCGCGTTCCTTAAAGCGTGCAATTAGTGCTGGACTAATCGTACGATAGAATTCCTCGAGCAATTCCTGACGCGTAGCAATCAATACTTCCAGACACTTGGCTGCTGCGCGACGCACTTTCCAGCTCATGTCATCATCATCACTATATTCTTCACTATCGACATATTCATCTTCTTCGGTGTCCATGGCAATGCCAGTATCACCATCATCAGCCTCATAGTTATAATTCGGATCGTATGTCAAGTACTTGAGGCACAATTCGAGTATCTAATTTAACAATAAGAAAGTTAGGTACATGCTTTTGAAACTAGCAAAATACTTGCCATAGGAATGTGTGGGTTTATGGCATCTGGGCAACGCAGCACAAATGCCTCACACGCTTGCAAACAATATTCCCGCAATTCATCATCATCACGTTGACTATACTGCTTAAGTAAAAGCATGGAGCGATCAATATGGTTGCACAGGCGATGTCCAGCCTGACGACTAGTAAAACAAAAGTAAAGAATGACAATGAATGAAAGTGACCAATGCCCTTTTGCATATGAATAATGTACCAGATAGAAGCCAAGCATTGAATAGAGGTTCGAACAGCGCCCAAATTTTGTGGGTTATCGAGTCCTTCGAGAAGATGGTCAACAACACCATTGTAGGCATTATTATTTGCTTGGATTAATAACACGGACAGTGCCACAATTGTGCGCTTACGGACAGCCTGTCGAGGCGATGCCAGCTGTGGCATTAAAGCCTTCAATATGGTACCATGAAACGGCACCAGAAACTCGCCGAATCGCGAAAGCAAATCAGACAGTATGTCCAAAGATTCCAATTTAACCGAAACATCCTCCTGTAAGTAAATCATATTAGTAAAGTTTCAACTTGGAATACAATTCGATTTCTACCTTTTCGATGGCAGTGCTAAGTTTGCCAGTTATACGGTGGCAGACATTGGGCGCCAGAGAATTAGTGGATTGTGGTAGCTCAGCAATGACAGTCTTTAGGCCAATGCTTGAGATGTCACGCAGCTGTTCAAGATTTGACATCATATTTCCGCAGAGAGAGTCTACAATTGTCTCCACCTGATTCTCTTTAACCTTATTTACCAACGGGCCGAGGCACTTCACAGCCAAATTCTGTACTTCGCCGTTCTTGTCTTCTAGCAGTTTAAGGACCATACGAATCACCTTTTTCTCCGACTCATCGTCCAGTATAATACTGTCCTTTTGCAGTTCAGTCATTAAGTCATTTGTTGCCATGAAACGAAAGTCCTTGTCCGTGGATGTCATCTTCATAGAAAACCATATGCATATAGATTCAAGATTTAAATTGTAGATTGTTCATTTTCCTGCATATTCTATACATACTTTTTCCAGTAAATTTGCAATTTGATGATATTGATGCGACGCCATTATCTTTATATCTGCTGCTTCAACGTTGTGTTTAAATATATATATATTTGAAAGTATGTACACGCTTCCCAATTATAAACTTTGCGACCGCTACACTAATTCTTTTTGTCTTAGACAAAAATTCGACTCTTCGACTCAATTTTTTTCCGGCACAAAAATTTTGCTTGTTGGAACTGGAAAATGCCTAAGTAGAATTATTCTTTTCGATATATGCCAACAATGTGTGCGATAGTATTTAGTGACATCAAGTGAATGTAGTCGACAGCAAAATGTTATCGATAACTAATAGTAATTATTACAATTTCAGATTCATTATCGACAGATTTAAAGCTGACTCCTAGGCATACAAATTCAAGTGGGAAGTCGGTTTTGTCATTTTTATTGGAATATAGAACTTTAAAAAAGGGGTTTGTTCATTAATTATAAAGAACCAAATTGAGTATCAAAAATTTTATATTATCACATAAAACAGTTCATACTATTTCCCAGCACAATAGCCTTTACGAAATAATAATCATGAGTTGAATACTCAATTAGATTCATGTAAAACCGATCAAACCGATGTTAAAGTATAACTTCAATAAATTCAACTGGCTCGGATAATGTTGCAGTCGACTTATCGGAATTCAAAACTTCACCAATGATATACGTCTTTTGTGTACCATTCGTAATTAGTGCAAACTCATCGCAAAACTCTTCAGCTGCTTTCGCGGCTAAGCAAATGAGAAGTCCACCTGATGTCTCAACAGCTTTACCTGCCTTTAGTTTGCTGCATTGTCCAACTATTTCGCCAAATTTCAAAACATTCTTAATTATAGGCAACTTGTGAATTTTAAAAGATAGCGGTTTCTTCTGAAATTCGACCAAGTTCTTGGCATGGCCGAGCAATCCGAATCCCGTGATGTCTGTAGCGGCATGCGCATCGTACTTGTGCATTAGAAGGGCGGCTAATTAAAAAATAGATTAGTTTTCTCATTCGAATTAAATTCGTTTACTTAAAATACCGTTACGGTTCAGGTATGTCATTGATTTGACTGCTATTTGAAATGTTTCCATTATATCGCTATCCGTAAATTCCATCTGCAGCTTTTCATACTTTTCGTTCTTCTCCTTTTGCCAAATTAGGGCACTTGTTGCTAGTTGGGTACCAAGTGGTTTTGTTAGTACTAAAACATCTCCGACTTTAGCATTCGTCGGCCTAAAAATTAGAGCGTCATAAAAAATGAAGAAAATATCGTAGTAAATTCATAACTTACATAATAATGTCTTGTTTTCGACATACGGATGTTGCGATGCCTCCCAAAATACACCAAGGATTAATAACAACGTTTTTGATTGTGATATTGCCACAACCACCGCTTTTGCTTGATGCTCTTTGGAAACCTTTCATAATTAAAGGTACTATAATATCTCGTTGCTTCTCTGTAAGATTTGATGGTGCACTAATCAGCATTTCTATTTTATCAATATCCGTCACGCCAACAGCATAGACGTCGCTCAATACATTGGCAAAGGCTATCCGGCCCATTATCTCAGGATCATCAACTAATGGATAAAAAAAGTCAACGGTCTGCACTAGTGAATATTCCTTATGGCGTGGTAACGGTATAACCGCGCAATCCATTCCAGCTCCTGCATATTAAACAAAATTAAGTATTTTGTACTATTATTGCCTCACACAAATTTTCTTGGCAAGAGACAAAAACGGAGAACAATAAAATCTCACCAATAAAGTCGTCATCATTTTTCGGTTTACTAACTATATCTGTTCCCGTGAGATACTGCTTTAGTTTCTCTTCGGGGATCTTGCAACCTCACCCTCGTAGTGTCGAAAACGTAGTTAGCCGAAAGTCGGCCTCTAGTCCATGATCTTCAGGTTGAAACATAATCGAAGTTCTGTGTGGCAATTATTAAACGATAAGTATGTGTTATTTAAAGAAGAAAAGTAAATCTAATCTTTTTCAAAGCAGCTGATGGTTGACATGTTCAGTTCTTAATCGAACCGGAACTAGCTGGATTGTTCAGTCACTCAGGTTACAGTTTGATGAATACTCAGCAGGAAAAATATCGATTACCAACTTTTAACGAAACTTAGTTCAAAAATAGAAATTTTAGATACCTCAATATGATTTTGTATTAAAATTCAATAACATTTACATATTATTATTACAATATAAGCCATTGGCACTATTCCAAATATTCGGCCAATTCCAATACGACATGTAATGAGAAGTTACCTTTTGTCCATTTTTAGCGCTTTTATCTTGTTTGTTTTCTCATAAAAAACACCCAAAACACCCTTAACAGGAAAAAGCGAAGGGCGATAAAGGACACTGACATTGTCGGCAAACAAAGTTTCAAAGCGTTAAAATCTAAATAGTTTCCGTACACAACTTTCACGACAATGAACAGTAACAAGTCTATTAAACTAATATAAAATATATTTTTATATACTATTGTTAGACTTTAGCTCATTTTAAGTTTTGGCTAAAGTCGATAATTAGGTCCATAGATAAAATGTTTAAAAGTAAAAACGAATGTAATGTTGTGTACAAGTGCACCGTTCGCTTACTCGATGATGCGGATGTCTTAGAATGTGAATTTCAGGTGGGATATTGATAATTATATTATTTTAATTTCAAGCTTCGAGGTTGGGCAAGCGAAAACGACAATTTAAGGATTGCCGCATCGTTGTTTTTTTTATGTGCGTGTGTGTCTCTTGTATATATGTAAATGAAAGTGGCTAGGGCTTGGCTGCCACTTCATAAATCGCGCAAAAAGAAGTGTACTACGGAGTACCACAACTAAACACAACAATTTTCTAGTGACATTATTATTTTTGTTAGAATACACGATTTCGGTTGTTTATGTATGTTTATTTCATAGATTGCAATAATTGGATTATGAGATAATACTCATAATTGTAATTTTTAGTAAGCCTGTATCACGTGACAACCCTTCATTAAAACTATGGTGTTAAAGAGAACGTTTTCAATAGGGCGTAACGGGTTTTTAGAAATAACAAGCCCCAAAGCACCATATCAATTTAATTCAAATACGTGTTTTATTATATTCATATCTATTACAGCCATTCCATAAGGGCATTTATCTAGTCGACTATATATGTAGACAATTAGATATTAAGGAAAAGGACTATTTTGGCTTACGATATGTAGATTCTGGTAAACAGAGGGTAAGTATATAGAACCTAAAATGGTACTAAGCACGAAACATGAAAATATATTTTATAATACTATTATTTTTAAATAGCATTGGCTTGACCTAGCCAAATCAATATTAAAACAATGCAAAGGTAATTCTAAAAAATTAAGCCCAAATTATTTGATTCTAATAAAAATTTTGCTCTTTAGATATAGATCCATTGTTGTTTTCGTTACGCGTAAAGTTCTATCCAGCGGATCCATTTCGTCTTACTGGCAATGGCCGCATCATGCTCTTCCAGCAGCTAAAAAGAGATCTTCGCCATGGACGGTTATATTGTTCCCTGGGTGAGGCAGCTGCATTGGGCGCATTGATTGTGCAAGGTAGAGATCTGACATTAAATGATAAATATTTGTTTGATAATATAATTTAATCTGTTGTCTTTGAAAGAGGAGCTTGGAGATTATGACGAGCAGATACACGTTGGTGATTATGTGTCTTCGTTGGACTTAGCTCTGCGACAGACTGAGAATCTGGAGAAGAAAATTATGGACCTTCACAAGAAGCGCAAACCCGGCCAGCATCCATCGGTGGCAATGGATGAGTTTATGGGCATTGCTCGAGGCCTGGAGACATATGGCATTGATCCCCATCCAGTGAAGGATCATCGTGGTTCTCTGCTATACGTTGGCATTAATCACGCTGGTATCAGTACCTATGTGGCCGGAAAACGGTCACAGCATTTTCGATGGAACGAAGTGCACAAGATTAATTTCGAAGGCAAAATGTTTATTGCCCATTTGAGTTTCACCGATGCCAGCCGAGAGCCCGTAAGTACATAGAGTTAACCCTCTATTTATACGATAATCATTTTTTACGGTATACATTTCAGAAAAAACATACAATCGGCTTTAAATGCCCCTCGGGACCCGCTTGCCGCTATCTGTGGAGGTGCGCCATCGAACAAATGTTATTCTTCACGTAAGTTCATACCAAGTATTCAATGATAAAAGTAGCAGTAATGCTGTATTAATTATAATATATCATCTTCTTCGTAGACTCCCAAATAGTCAGCATGCAGCTGTGGTGTCTGGAGGTGGCTTTTTCTCCTGGGGCACCAAATTCCGGTACACGGGTAGAACGGAACGTGAGATATTGACGGAAAGCATTAACGCTTTACGTGAGCAGAAAATGACCAATTCAACATCAAGCAAACGTAAAGCGAGCAGCGTACCAGCCACGCCCTCAAGTCCGCAGGGTGACCTAGCGCAAATACGTAAGCCAAATGGAAGCAATCAGAAATGAAGATGTTATACTTATATATAACAAATTTTTTTTTCTTCATTAACTAAAAGGCTACAGTAGCTTGCCGCGATCCACAATGTCCGAGCCTATGGCTCCGAGTATCCTCATATATGGCGGGCATGGTCAGGAGGGCGTCAACGGTGGCCTCCAAATGCCCATCCTGGAGCCGGTATGCGAAGAGGCGCGTTTGCGTTCCTCAAATATAGATAGACTTAATCATATGGGAACAGAGATGTCGGGATATACATTCCGGGACTCCATTGAACATTCCTCAACAGAGAGCGGACTCACAGCCAGTGGTTATGATGTGGCTGGTAAGCCGCGTGGCAATCAGCACGACTCCAAGCACCTTTACTATACATCCAAACAGTACTATTCGCTGCCCAATCCCGCCTTAAATTCAAGCTCTTCCGTCGGTATTTCCAGTGGAAAACACGCTGGCAAATTTTCGCGCACAACCTCAAACACCAATGGTGGTAAAAATTTGCGTAAATTCCACCTACTGCACGCTTTTATACCGTCCGTCATATTCGTTGTCATCGCGATGGCTGGTACGGCAGTCTTCATTATGGAGTCAGAGCTGGAAATGTTTGAACGCATTCGCAACTCTCCTGAAATGCTTAGTCTGCGCTATCAGTATTATCTGCCCCTAAAAGAGTTTGTTTTTGACAAACTAGGCCGAAAAGTGTAATTATATTCAAAACCAAATTCGCCTATGCGGATGTATGGGTTAGAAATTTTAAGTCTTGAAAAAGTTTATAATTGGAAGATATCCGGCAAATAAATGGCAGCCATTTTTAATTCCTATTGGTTTTACAGTATTTTTTAATGCCTTTTTAGTCATGTTCTCTTGAATTTTCTGATGCAAAAGTTATTTCAAATAAATTAAATGAATTAAATGAAAAGGCATACCAAAGATCGGTAAGATCCGTTCGTCATTGACGACTAATTTTGGGTATACAGTATTTGAGGGCTTCTGTACTCAAATTTTTTGCTATTTAGCTTTAAAAATTAATTTTGTAAGCCTTTTTAAACAAACTTCGTTTTTCAGTTATTATATCTAAACGAAGGAATTTTAAAATCTTAAATAGATTTGAGAGCGGACCATTCATTTTATGTTTCGAACACTATTCCGTCTGAAAGGATTCTATAAATATCAATTTAAACATTTAAGGCATGAAGATATATAATATATAAATAACACAACAAAAAGACTAAGGATTACTTACGGTATAATCAAGGGATTCTGGGCATCTATCAACATATTATGAATATCGATAGCTATCGCTTACAATAATCTAAACAAAATGCTGGCAATGAGAGGATTCATTCAAGACGGTCACACCATCGCGTTGCCAACCATATAAGGAACCACTTTTTGTAACATGATAATAAAACCACGACTTGTAGCGCAATAAACTTTTTCCTTATACAACACTTTATGCAAAGCCTAAGTACGATCACTTAGTGAAAAATTGCAAACCGATATAATTGAAAAACTGCGCATGCGCGGAGTCGGCAATGAAAACTACAGGTTTGTTGTATTGTATTGAGCATGATGAACAGCTTCAAACGGAGAAATATATGTACATACATATGTGCAAACGTGTATAACTACTTTTTTAGCGATTAAGAGCTGACGTTAAGAGTGAACGCCATTTTATAATTATTAGATATCAAAAGAAAAAATATCAAAAACGATAATTAAAAGCAAAGTTTTATGTCTCTTAAACTGTGTCTCTGACAAGTGTTTGAAAGTAACGCGAAGCTCCATGGCAAAATGATTTGCATGCATTTGTAAGTATTCCTGCTTGTGTTCATATGTGTATGTCGTGTCATTTGTCCACAGCCATTTAACGGCTTACATATGTATGTATGAATGCGTATATATACATATGTATATTAATTATGGGTTTCAAGTGTGTATACTTCTTGTACAACTTGTAAAATATGCACACACATCTTGCAGACCTACATACATTTATGCATGTACATCTGTAAACGTATTAATGCCTTCGTGTGTGTACGTGTACCTATGTGGGCAATGCTCGAGAGGCGATTTCTAAAAGAGCATAAAACAGATGACTTAAGAAGCAAACTGGAAATGCCGATGATGAAATACCACCAATTGTACTTTTACGAATGCGTAGGGCGTGAATAAATATGTATATTCACTGTGTAACATGGCTGTTCAACCTAGATAAGTCGTAAAAAGTTAATAAATATTCATTTGCAACGTTTCCTTCTAAATATTTCAGCTAAAGTTTTCTGGAAGGCTCTAATGATCTACGATTATTAATCCAAGTCTGTGTATTATTTGTGATGATTTAAGAGGAAAATTAAAACCCTACTTATAGCTAAATTCTTGCACAATTATCAAAAAGTGGCAAACGTATAATGGTTTATCCCGAAGAACCTTTCTGGGCATTGCCAATGGTTTCTGGACTATACGAAGATCGCGATTATAGGGGTAATATAAGCGATTCTGCTCATTGCCGACAATTGAAAATACATTTTTTCATAGTTAATGTGGTGGAAGCCCTACAAGAGTTTTGGCAAATGAAACAGACTCGAGGAGTAGAGCTGAAAAATGGAGCACTTGTTATCTACGAATCAATTCCATCGAACAGCCAGCCTTACGTGTGCTTCGTAACATTGCCTGGTGGGAGTTGCTTTGGAAGTTTTCAGGTAAATATTTTACAAATGGAGTAGCTTCAAGTATACTTTATTTAATTAATGCATTCCAGAATTGTCCCACTAAAGCGGAAGCTAGACGAAGCTCAGCGAAAATCGCGCTTATGAATTCTGTATTTAACGAGCATCCTTCACGTCGTATAAGTGATGAATTTATTGAGAAAGCAGTCCAGGATGCTCGCGCATCCTTTAAGGGAACACCGCAAAACAATGAGTTATCGGAATCAGGAATTGGCGCATTTAGGTAAATATCTATACATATCTATTACCCATAACACAGATCTAAACTGAGAATTAAATAATTTAGATTTATGCTTGAGGCAAATAAAGGTCGAACAATGTTGGAGTTTCAAGAGCTGATGACTGTTTTCCAATTACTACATTGGAATGGATCCTTGAAAGCCATGCGGGAACGTCAATGCTCCAGGCAGGAGGTGGTTGCCCATTACTCAAATCGTAGCTTGGATGATGAGATGCGCGCCCAGATGGCATTGGACTGGATAGCTCGGGAGCAAGAAAACCCTGGTGTGCTGCGAAGAGAGTTGGTGCAGGCCGAACGTGAACTCGAGACGGCACGTATGGCAGGACGGGAGCTTCGTTTCCCGAAGGAGAAAAAGGACATATTAATGATTGCACATAACCAATTAGGTGGCAGTAATTTGGGTGCAACATCCATTGAAAACTGAAGCGATAGGAGTTAACACTGATGGGTGGAAAGGTGGAATCCCATTTTTAGTCTTGACACCAGAATAGAATCATACATAAATATATACAAAATATACATAAAACTATGTATGTATATGCTCAGCAAGTAATCGACGAAATAATCCGCATTACACAAACAACAGTTTATCTTATTGGCAAAAACCACATGATCTCGAGTTCTGTTGAATCCGTTAAAGCTCATTTAAAAAGAAAACGTCAGGAAGATTTATGATTAATTGACATTTGCTGAATGACCGACAAGTGAATATTATTATAATGATAAAATGGAATGTTTTAAAAGGTAAAGGAAAAATCGTTTTAACACTGACAAGTGCAAAATACTTTCGGAATGAAAAATTGTGATTGAAATACTGAATTTACGGAATTCTTTTGAGACTAAACTTTAATAGAATAGTTAAATTTATTGTGTGTGTATATGCATTTAGATATATAAATATATATCAAGCATTGTCTCAGCGCCAAGCGCAACTCAACCGAGACATCTTATCATTTAGATAAATTTTTTTAAAATACCTACATCTTTTCCTAATAAATTCTTATGTTTGGCAATGCAGTAATTATTATATTTGCGAACAAAATTATGTGAAATTTTAATATAATAAATACATTTGTCGATTGCCCAATAACTAAATAAAAAGTATAAATATTAACCATTTAAATTACTGTGTCCTCCGCAGCGAAAGCATTATTCAATCTTACCGTCGCAATTTCCATTTGACCGATGCTATTTCCAGGCAAAGCGCTAATAAAGCTATTAGAACGCCACCTTCAAATCCACTAATGAGCTTAATATTACAAGATATGCAATGTTTAAATCTTACTTAACAAAGTGAGAAACGCCGAGGAAACACCTGATAAAGTCACTGGATAGACTGTGTATAGAGCCTGACATTCTGGCTTTTTCATTTGGCGTTGGCGGAGCAGCCTTTCAACCAATCCAACTTCACGAGCCTTACACATCCTGCAACAGAATTTGAAAAATAAACATTCAGCAATATTATGTTTCTAATATCAATCACTTACGCTGTTTTAAAGTGTTCAGTGTATTGACTATTTTTATGAACAATCCAATTCATAATCTCTACTTCCATTAGGCCTGACACCTCACGTAAATCACAAATTTCATTTGCATCGAACAGTTCAGCTATTATGGGATAGGCGTCGACGACTTCGCAGTGAAATGCGAATCCGCCTTTCTTAAGATATGGAATCGCTTCTTCTATGTGTCCAAAGACACCCATTTCATTTGAGCCTCTAGAGGCACTAAGTTTCTTGTTTATAAGACGGGTTACAACCGGGTTTACGCTTTCCTAATGAAGAACAACAATTAATAATCATAAAAAAAGGCTTTGCCTATTGTTTGCTACATACTCGGAATAAAACTTTGTAGTATCCTATATCTTCAAAGGATAGCTTCAGTGTACTAGAAGTTATTTCATCTACAGTAGCAGGTCCTTGATCCGACGAGCTAAGCAATCCACCAACCACTGACGAAGTGTAATAGTTGTACATAACTAATGAGAATAGAAAAGCGGTGACAACAATTGAGCGCGAAGGTAAGGCTTTCGGAATCGGGTCCATTCCTTGCTGGCAAACAGCTCCAAAAGTTTGCAAAATTCGTTCTGTCCATTTGGATTGGTCTGTGCGATATACTTCAGGTTCAAGTGCATCAATATTTTGATTTGCAGAGCGCCCCTTCGCCTTTTGCTTTATTTTAATATGCCATCTTTCGCTTAGATACTCAAGGAGCAGCCAAATAAAGTTGATTCCAATTAGCGTTCCCAATGTAAAAAGCCAGACCTCCCTGCTAAACGGTGCTAGAAAATTTCCACTTTTTCCATGTGTAACCAAATCAGGAGTAAATCGAAACAGGAATGCAGTCTCGAACTTCCAGCTCTGATGAATTGTGTCAAATTCGGCGAACCGATTGATACGATTGAAAGCTCCAGAAGCGGCAATATCAGCTTCATTTCGCATTATTATGCCTAGTAATCCTAGACGAAAAGTCGTATTTCCCAATCTGCCAGCCCAACCTCGGGAGTTGCGAAACTTGACGGTAAAATTGAAAATATCTCTGAGTAGACTTAGTAGCTCATAATGATATTTAATGAATGCAGCCACTCCTGGATCCTTTGTAGGTCGCGATAATATTGTTTCAATTTGTTCATTTGTCAAAATGTCTTCCTGATCGATCTGTAATATATAAATGTATTTTCAAGAACAGGCCAATTATTAGATTTATATCGTTTTTAACTTACAACACTTGCTCCTCTTAATGTCAATCCATTGAACTGACTCCGAAATTGAATGCTTTGCAGCTCAAATATATTCTTAACAACAATCAACGGTTGTTTATCATTTGCTCGGTAAGCTATCAAGTGCAACTCCAGCGAAGCTTTCAGTTGACGTCCTTTAGAATGTACATCCCACAGATAATAAACACCATTTGTTCTATTGACATAGGTCACTTGAGCATTCGGGCCGATATAACCAAGTTCGAGTGGCAGCAAATCGTTTATATTTTTGCCGACGCCCCAAAGCAGAAACTGATAAGTCTTATTGAAGTATCTATTGTCAGAACTCTCTTTTAAGAGCCGAGTAGAACCAACGCATCTTGTGTCTACTATCACAGAGGTTCGTGCATAATTCTTCCTAGTCAAAATTGACATCAGAGAGTAATCACCATCTACGCGGACAGTTTGAACAAATTGATTGGATGCAATGAGGTCTCGAGCGCTCAAATACAGGTCTAATAATTAGAAATATTCATGAAAATTATATTAGATTAAAACACTTGTTTACATACCTTTTTAGAGCATGCAAAAATGATGCTTTCCGTCGTCTTAGTCAAGCACTTGGTAAAGTCGATCAAAATAGACAATTCCATTGAGTGAACTTTTACAAAAGACACACTCACTAAGATAAATACGGCTGCTGAACCGGTTAAGCGCATTCCGTTTAATTCGATTTTATACTCTGCGACTGATGAGCAGGCACTCTCTTTTATAGTGCTAGTTGATTGGCAGGTTGAATTATAGCAATCAATCACTTACATATGCAAATTGAAGAGCTAACGCATTCATGCGTTTTTGCGTTAGAAACCACTTAATTTAAAAACGTAAAAAGCTTTTAAAATGATAATAAATAAACGCCTAATCCCCAATCAAGGACATCTATCAAACCTCAGCTAATTTTCCCTTCATGTCCATTTAAAATCAACTGTTTCTACCTATATACTAAACTAAAAATACAACTTACAATTTACACACTGTAAATTCTTTAATAATCAGCTAGACTATCTGCAACTGCATTTGCTTTTGCATTAAAGAGTCAATGGGATTTTCATAGCGTATTAACTTATTGAGTAAAAAGGTACCATCTTGATGGTAATCTGCGTCGACAACAAACACCTCTACAACTTTTGTCATAAGGAACTGCTCGTTCTTAATCGTATCGACTATCACTAATGGGCTTACTTTAATAAGCCCTAGTTTTGATGGAAATATAGTAAGTGGAAATTCAGCCTGCATCCCCGGCTGTAATACGTCTAGTTCAAAATCAGCTGAGCCAGTATACGAGCAACCCGGATAGGTTTTAGTATCGAGAGTAATGCGCAGTTTCATTGGATGATCAGCAGTGTTAGTTACTCTACACTGGAATTTAAAAATGGATCCGATTTTCACAATATTTTCTGAGTCAATTACTTCCAAACGTATGTCCTTATATTCAAACGGCTGAAAGTAAAAAGAATATTAATTGAATCTTAATAAATAGTATGTAGAGTATTTATGTAACATACCAAACGTTGTAATTGACTCGTTTGTAATCTACCCTTTTCTCCAAAATTTGATCTCCACACAATATCTAGTTTACCCACATTGTTTGCCTCACGCAGGGTCTTGATGTCTTTCGCTATTTCTGGTTTTGGCTGAAATTGATATATATATATTTTATAGGTTTCATAAAAATCTACCTTGACTAACCTTTATGCAATAGAGGAATTGACAACTATTGTTAGGCTGGAGCATATTTTTCGAAGTGAACACAGATTCCCCATTGGGTAGAGTGTTTAAGGATGTCACTGTGTATTGCTCCGAACTATCCAACTCCACTTTTTCTAGGCAAAATGGGCTAGTGGTTACGTTTTGTATTTGCGCCTCCAAATATATCTCATCCATTTCGGCGTTATAAAACTTTGTCTTAACATCCAGAGGCTTAAGAACTTGAAACTTGAAGAACTTTCGCAATGATTGTGGAAATCCAGCCGGAGTTGTGTAATTTACTTCACAGACAAGTCTGCAATTTGTTTTTGGTAATTATTATGGAATATAGCTATGTTCAAGACTTACTCACATATGTGTGCCAATTTCTTTCACCTCATATCGTATGACGTCATCGAGAGTTTCCTCTGCAGTCAATATCACAGATGATTTCTTATTTTCGTGCATTAATAAATTTATTTGCGATGAGTTGGACTGTAGATCAACTTTGACGGAAACACCTTCAACTGGATGAGTCGTACAATTATGTACACATATATAACTGGAAAATGTCTCGCCCAAGTAGATATTTCCGAACGATTGGGGTAGGAGCATAGTTTGGCCCGCACCAAGAGCTTCCGCAGGGGTTTTAGCAATGCCATCGAACTCAGCAAGTCGGTTGAAACTTTGGGGTAAGTCTTTTGGCTCACAGGTAACTATTGGCCCAAGTCCAACGAGCGTTGGACGAGTCAGTCTCATGACTAAAAACAATTTATATTTTGTCACTACTATAAATATATACAAGAGAACAACTTGCTCACCCTTTAACGCCAACAAATGAGCATCCGCATCGACAGTATTCATTTCCTTACAAATCCCCACAAATAACACAAAAAATATAATAACCGTGTAATCGAATAATTGTGCAAAGATATCGGACCTTCAATATTTTTAGTATCGAACAGTATATGTATCGATTAATATATCCATATATTTTTATTATTATATATATTATTTCCAGCATACTGCAGGCACTCGTATTCAAATACTGGATATTTAACATTAATTTAATTTAAATTTATAAAAAAAATTCAGCTGTCTAGCTTTCTAGGGAAACCATGTCACGACTTATGAAAAACGCAGAGACCAGCGCTGCTGTTTGGGCCGTCTCTGAACAGCCCTTGGTTAATCTTTCTTCAACTTCTGCCAGCTTGATGATTAATTTATTCATCACCGACATGGGCAATTCCACTGGAAAGTCAACCAACTATATATATATTTCGTAAAAGCTTTTAGTTGTACTTACGTCGCATTATAAATAAGTGTAATTCTGTGATAATGTCTTCCAAAGCAAGTCCACGTTTACTTTTAACTTCCTCAATTGCTAATGTAAAAAATGCATCAATGTATAAATGTATCCCAAGTAGTTTGTTGAATTAATTTTATACATACTATCAAAAGCAGCATCAAAAGTGGCGGCTGAGAGTAATGTTTGAAGCACATGCTCGATTTCACTCCTTAGCGGATAACCCACGCACATATAAACATTATCCTCGTTCACTATGTCAAATGCCATCGAAGTACTTTGTAATACGTTTAAGACTTTGCGCATATCTCCTTTAGCTAACGCTAGTAATGCCTTTTTTCCATCATCCGTTACATTCACACTGTAGAAATAAAGAACAAATTTGCCAGACAATGTGGATACGAAAATGCATTAGGAACCTACGCTTCTGCCTTAATGACCCTTTCGAGGCGGGGCAGCATCTGCTCGGCTGTCAATGGAGCAAATCGAAAACGTGTGCATCGAGATTGAAGGGCAGGTATTACTTTGCTAAGGTAATTGCAAATAATGCAAAACCGTACGTTTTCTGTATACTTTTCAATGATGCGGCGTAGGGCATTTTGTGCATCATTGGTCATAGCATCTGCCTCATCCAATATAATTAACTTAAAAGTTCCGCAAAAAATTGTTCGAGTGGATGCAAAGTTTAGGATCTGTCCCCTAACGATGCCAATGCCTCGATCGTCGGAAGCATTTAATTCCAATACCATAGACTTAAAGTGCGCCGGTGAGTAAAGCTGACGGGCACAGGCAAGGATAGTACTTGTTTTGCCAGTGCCAGGTGGTCCATAAAAAAGTAAGTGAGGCAACTGCTTCTGATTAATGAACCTATTGACTGAAATGTTTCAACAAAATAGAATGCTTAGTTTCATACGCCATATTCAAAGCGCAACTACTTACTGGTAGATATTATTTCCTCGTGGGATATCAAATCGTCCAAGCAATTAGGTCGATATTTCTCCACCCACGGCATACGCACGATCGCTCCATTACTTTCAGACATTTTTAAAATAATCTTTTAAACAATTTTATTTTTATTGGTGTAGTTTAGTATACAATCGCGCCTTTTCTAAGCCCACTTATAAGATATATCGATATCTCAGTCGGAGCAATCGATGAAAAGTATTTCAGTACTAGTATTTTCCGAAACGGCGAAAATAAAAAGTAATTATTTCTAACGTTTTATTACACCATATAGATTATGTGGCAAGGCTTACAGATTATACAATTCTATTTTAAATTATCCATATGTCATTCAATTATCTGATGTTCCATGTACATAGAGTTTCCATATTATACAATGATGGAAAGCTATTTAATTTATTTAATTTAATTTCAATATACAAAAAGGTTTTTTCCTTTCGCTTTCTTTTCAAAGTACAAGAGCTTAATAATCTATAGACCATTCATTTTCGGCAATAAATGCGTCCACTACCTCTTTCATTGAAAAGTTTGGTATTAACTGATCCTGTGTGAGTTTGAATCGAGTTATAGGATCAAAATGTCCAACACGTTGCAAGTGTTCCTCAATTTCCTTTCGCTCATATGTAATGCCTGATGGAGTAATTACTGGATCCGTTAGTATTTCAAAACTTATTTTCCCACATAGGAAATCCGGCACATCGCGTTTCTTAAAGAGAATAATGGTGTTCTTATTGCAACTTAGGTGCGTAAATTTTGAAGCTTACCCTTCGACGCTCATCGACTTTCGCGAATAAGTTATTAAGCTCTTTAATATGATCGTCCTATCAAAACAATATGAACGTACAAGGAACAATGTAAAAAATGTTACTTGAAAATTCTTTTAGTGCAACTTACACATTCCTGCTCAATTTCCTGCTGCTTATCCTTTAGCGTTTCTTCACTTAAATTTTCATCCTTTAAACCAGATAGACGAGTCTCCATATCGCTTTTTATTAGACTGAAATATAAGTTAATATTTTTAGGATTTGTTCAACTGTGATCTGTACAACTATACCGATTCAAATAACTTTGCAGCTCGATTTCCTGGACTATTCGCTTTTCCTCCATGACATTCCAACGCTTTTTGCGAGCCAAACGCAGTTGCAATGTTATATCATCTCCAAAGTTTTGCTTTTGCTCCTTTGATAAGTCGTAAGCTTTAAAAAAATGCAAATTTAAAGTCAGCCAAGTAATAATGAAGTGATTTTTGTTACCTCGCTGAAGGTGCTTTATGGCTTCATCATAATTGTCTGTTTCCATTAGACCCTGTCCCAGGAAAAAATGTCCCTTCAATAAATTGCCATCTATATCCAAAGCTCTACGACAATCCTGACAGCAAAACTGCCAACGCTTGAGCTTCAAATTGCAAAGCGCACGATTGGTAAAGTATGTGGCATTTGTTGGATTTTTAATCTATGTATTTAAATTAAATATAAAGGTTTCACATCTTACTATTAAGTTTACAAATGACTTACAATGGCCTTGGAGTAACATATAATCGCGTCGTCATATTTTCGAGATGCAAATAAGCGATTTCCCTGTTCCTTCAATTGCAGGTCAGATAAATTTGTGGTTGAATAGAAATGTTTGCTCGTCATTCTTTTTGTTTTTTTATTTTTGAGTTTGGAATAAATTTCTTTATTTAGACATATGAGCTGTCAATAGCAACTGACTTAAATATCCCGAGCACTACACAATAAACATTTCTTTAAAATTCTTTTATTGTTTTTCCCTGAACATAGCACATACATATAAATATATTTGTGAGTATGCACGTAATTTTACATATCTGTCTAGCCGAATATTTATCGATAGTTCAACGTAGTATTTATTATCATAAACAATATACCGATACTTCAACACTGCTCGTTTTGTTTTTTGTATTTTGTAATAACCAGCCCTTTTATTGTCACAATTTAAAAACGTATTTCTGTATTTCATAGAAACTAAATATAAGTTCATTTATTAATCTTCAACTATTTATCTACAGTATATACCAGTCAGCTGTTTTTGTACCTCTGTTAAAAGATTTTAAAGCTTCTTATTTTAAACAAATAACATATTTGTATATTTGTATTAGTATTTTGTATTATTAGCAATCAAAGGCAAGTAGCTAGATTTTTTATTTTAAAACTTTTGCATGTCTGTCTCCTATCAACATTTAACATGCTGTAATGAACATGTTAAATTAACAGATAAACGAAGAAGAAGAAACGTTTTTCTTTTCCGTCGGAGTAGATTACATTTTACGTTTGCATACAATCATTTAATAGCTTGCAAATTAATTGAATAAACAACTAAACAGATAAATGGCGTCAACTTCAAGGTAAATAATATATAAATATTATTACTAAGTATTTTTGCTAATGGAAGCACCAACAATTCTTCAGGCTCGAAAACAATAAAGTGTGTTGCTACGCACATCCCGATTCTCCATTAATTGAAGATTATCGGGCTGGGGACATGATATGTTCCGAATGTGGCTTGGTTGTTGGAGATCGAGTTATTGATGTAGGATCCGAGTGGCGCACATTTAGCAATGAAAAAAATGGTGTCGATCCTAGTCGTGTTGGTGGACCGGAAAATCCGCTTCTAAGCGGCGGCGATTTATCCACAATTATTGGTCCGGGCACAGGCTCTGCGTCATTTGATGCATTTGGAGCACCAAAATATCAGAACAGACGCACAATGAGCAGTTCAGATCGTTCCCTAATCTCCGCATTCAAAGAAATATCATCCATGGCTGATCGCATCAATTTGCCCAAAACAATTGTTGATCGCGCAAATAATTTATTCAAACAGGTGTGATCGCAATGAAATTGTCTTACAATACTTATAATTGAAAATAATCATAATACATTTTAAAATTTTCAGGTACACGACGGTAAGAATTTAAAAGGTCGTTCAAATGATGCTAAAGCCTCGGCGTGCTTGTACATAGCTTGTCGCCAAGAAGGTGTGCCACGTACGTTCAAGGAAATTTGTGCTGTTAGTAAGATCAGTAAAAAAGAAATTGGCAGATGCTTTAAGCTAACATTGAAAGCGCTGGAAACAAGCGTGGATTTGATAACTACAGCCGACTTCATGTGTCGTTTTTGTGCAAACCTAGGTAAGCCGAATCCTAATTTAATCAATAAAACATGACTTCCACGTAACATTTTTCAGATCTGCCCAATATGGTGCAGCGGGCAGCGACACATATTGCAAAGAAGGCAGTGGAAATGGACATTGTGCCTGGTCGATCTCCAATTTCTGTAGCAGCCGCTGCAATTTATATGGCATCGCAAGCATCAGAGCATAAGCGTAGCCAAAAAGAAATCGGTGATATAGCAGGAGTTGCTGATGTAACTATCAGACAATCATACAAGCTTATGTATCCGCATGCCGCAAAGCTATTTCCTGAAGATTTCAAATTTACAACTCCGATTGACCAGCTGCCACAAATGTAAATGTCTTAGCAGCCAAAAAATAATATATCGATGCTCAACCATCATGTATAAAAATAATAAGAAAACAAAGGTAGCAACGTGGATATAAGTACGTGCGTAGGAAAAGTCTAGGATTAGTGCGGACAGCCCATACTTTGAATCACAAAACGAAACTACGATTTTAATCTTAATCACATAAAGTGCTGCTGAAATATACAGCACTGAAGCTTGTAATAATGATAAGAAAACAGTATGATATAGAATGGAGCATTCTATAATAAATGCTAAAACTGATCTACAAAAACATTTCATTTATCTTGG
>JABVZY010000003.1:1324953-1345954 GCA_020883555.1 Drosophila nannoptera | reverse complement strand
TATTTTCGTATATTTAAGAGCGCTAGCTTGAAAGCTTTCAACACATTATTGTAATATATAGTATATAAATAAGAATAACACGTTATACAACAGAAGTAGTAGAAGCTACATTACTTAAACAATTAATCAATGCCCAATGAGCACTTCTCATTATCCGTATGTCCCACGCACTCTAGAGCAGGCCGATGTTCCGAGTCCCACATTCCAGGACCGCAGCGCTTACAAAGGCCGCTCAACGTACATGGAATCTTTGGCAGCTGTCGGTATTGATGAAGCAAGCCGCGTGCCTTACGCAGAATCAACTGACCGTCCATGTACATGGCCAATGAGCTAAAATGCAATAGCATTTCGTCGGCGCGTAGGTTCTGAGCAATTACATCATCCGCATAGACGGCTATGATGGCCAGACACAGGAACAAATGAAAATAGTCTGTGAGATAGTTTGACCAACAAGCCTCCCACATGCGTATGACCACGGCCTCCGTGAATTCCCGCTTAAAGCATAACAGTAGCCATCGGTGGCAGAACAGTAATTCCATAGCTTCGTTCTGTCGTTGCAAGTGCTCGTAAAAACGCGGCAACATTAATCTTATTAGCTCCCGTAGATAGCTGAGATTGTGATCCACATCGTTGTCTGTGGGTGTGCACACAAAGAAGGCGCGTTGCATCAGCCCGACAAAGCACCAAAAAGTCTCCGACTCGTTTTGCACTTCGCACAATACCGGTGCCAATAGATCACTCATGCCCTACAAGCATCATCATTGATTATCGGACTATTCAAGGAATAAATTGTACTGTGATCTTACCTGAGAGTAGGATATGCTCGGGTTGTAGACGGCAAAGTTAAGCAAAATGTTTTTCATCATCTCTGTATTTGGATTGTCCTCGCCACTAAAAAATGGATTGGTGCGATCCGTGCGCACCACATCCTTCTCAACCACACATTGCACAGTTCGCCAGAATTGGGCTTGTTGTTCCGGTGACATTGAATACAGACGCTTACGAGTTATTTCCTCATATTCTTGTCTCTTGATATCCATAAGGACCGCGCGGTCTTCGAATGTGGAAGAAAAGGAGTAGCATTTCAGGATGAAAGGCCAAACGGTTTTCCGCAAACTTTTCTCCAGGCCACCAAAGAAGACACACTTTCGAAGCAATAAATCGTCATCGATTTGGCCCTTCTCATTCAACAGCGTGCCATAGAAGAAGTTCGTGGTAATCCTTTTTACATTGCCTTCATCCGGATGCATCTCAGACTGCTTGACCTCGGGACGACAGACCATAAAATGTCGATAAGGCAAATTCTGTTTTTCTTGCCCCGGAGCCAAAGTAATATTATGTAGAAAGCAATGCCACTGATGCAACACCTGAGCCAAATGATCCAACCCACCATAGTGGAAATGTAGTATTTTGTATTGGGACTCTCTTGAAGCAATAACCAGCTGTCCGGACGTGCATTTGTCATCGTTGAAGAATAAGCGTAAGGAGCGCATTTGACTGAGATCGACCGAAAAACGTCTACCTCGGATAACAGCTTTGCGTCGTACAGTGGGCGTGACATTAGCACTCTCCGGAAATACTAAATTATGTTTAAATGCTAGTAATTCTGGGGTCATCCAATTTGGATTGTTATCATCAGAAACGGAGCCATCTGAGTTCAGTTGAGGGCCAATCGGCTGATTTACTGCTTGACCTCCTCTCTCTGTCTCACTATCCGGAGTGGCAAGGATGCAATTGTACGACTGCGAAATATTACTATTTTCGATTTGAGGATTAGAAATAGTTATGTTCACAGATGTAATAGGATTCTTTTTGAGCAGAGCAGCAAGGTCATTAATGGATGCAGTTTGGCCGCCGAGCAGTGGCTGCAGTTCGTTCTTGAGCTCCTGCATTTCAGCTGCTTGCTCATCCTCGCCTCGATTACCCACATCCTGGTCAGCCTGCTCATCGATAAGCTTCTGCGCAGGCACCGCCACTTGAGCTGTCGGCGAGAAGTGGCCATTGCTTGGTAGTTTATCGTGACCTATATGGCTTATTGGTTCGCCATCTGTGCCGGCCGAATTGCATTTACAAAGTGAACTGTTCGGAATCCATGTAAGTAGTAAGGTTGGTCTTTTAGCGCTATTGTATTGGTCTATGAAAGTTTTTGTGGTGCATGTCAAATAGCCCGGATAGTGTAGTATATCCGATTCCTGACGTGCCACAGTCGGTGGATGAATGCAAACATTGTTTTTGCAAAACAATATTTCGTTGTCTTCGTAAGCGATATCGATTTTTTCATCACTCCTTTCTTCGCCCAGTATGAAGTTAGATGCCTTTTTGATAATACTTCCAATTGGCATTTTTGATTTAATGCTTTTTACAGCAAGCGTGTTCACTAGTTGCAGGGTCTTATGATTGTAATATATTTTTACAATTCAGAGCTAGAAGTCGTAAAAGACTAGTTGGAAAAGCGCCGTGTCTTGTTTTTATTTGCTAGTGACTTTCGTATATGATTTAAGGTAGATGTAACATCCTACTAGTATCCATCCAATAAGATTTCGGCTTTAGTTCCATTTAATTTTTTTTCCAAATAATAATGTATAAATGAGTCAAGAGGCGGAACACGGAATTACGGTAACAAATTTTAAAGTCCAGTATTTAGTAATCGAGTGGTCTAATAATCGATGATTTTAATCGTAATACTTCCACAAATGTATCATAAAAGATAATAAAATTTGCTTGTGTAATATTTTTGCCTTAGTAAACAAATATTAGCAATACATGTGAACAGAGATTGTTAAACAAAAAAAGTCAGGCACTCGATTGTCTCTGCAGCTCAAATAAGATGAGTGTAACCTCTTTAATTATTCAATTTGATTTGTAGGGGGTCACACTGATCATAGCTTTGGATAAAATCATATTATTTGTGATTCATTCGTTCATTTAATTAAATTAAATAAACCCTTACTGTAAATTTGGGTTAGTAATTCAATTCGCTGGAGACGCACTTCACCATCATAAGTATTTACTGTAGGATCTAACGCTCTCAGTGTTAATATAAGAATGGCAGCCGAGATAAAACCAGCTCAGCGCAGTAACAACGATCGCTTTTTATCAACTAAAAAGCCGGAATTACTAAGTAAATTGGAAGGAAGTGGAGATGATGTTAACGCAGCTATATTAATACCGGGAGAAAACGGTGTTATAAGCGTTTCAGATGATAAGTACGTAAACAAGCAATAAACTTGACACTTTCCCCAATTGAATTTGCATCGCGTTTTACATACATACATATGTACATATATTTCAATCTATGTAGAACTGTGCGTGTATGGCTTAAGCGCGATTCGGGACAATATTGGCCAAGTATATGCCAGTACATGCCATCCGGTTGTACAGCAATCGAGTATGTACAGGAGCAACGAGCTTTATACATTGGCCAAGATAACGGCACTGTCACCCAATACACACTCTCCGAGGACTGTAATCGCTTATCATTCATACGGGATTATTTGTCGCATCAGGGTCGAGTAGTAGCAATTGTATACTCTAAAAATCATAACTGGATACTCTCTGCGGGCAAAGATAAACAGTTTGCTTACCATTGCACAGAGACTGTAAAGCGAGTGGGCGGATACAATTTTGAAACACCATGTACAGCACTTCAGTGAGTAATTCTGTAATCTCCACTCAGCACAAACATACAGAGAGATATAGCCATAATTCAATGAAAACATAAGACTCGGAATCATACTGCTCAGTATCCACATCGCATTTTGTCGAAGATATAGTCGTTATATTACTTCTAAGCGCTGTTTATTGAGTGGTTATGGGCGGTAGTGCTATGATAAATTAATTAACTTTTATCTAGGTTTGATGCTTTAGCAAAATATGCATTCGTTGGAGATCATGCAGGTCAAATAACAATGCTAAGATGCGAAGTGCAGGGCGTGCAGCTAATTACTACATTCAAAGGACACACGGGTAAGTAATTTAAGAAACACTTTTTTTAAATGTTCTTTAACAAAATAAAATATTCCTTCAAGCTGGTATTCGTTGCTTAAGATGGGTTGAAGGCCCCCAGCTTTTGTTCAGTGGAGCATGCGATCAATCCGTTATTGTTTGGGATGTGGGTGGCAAGCGAGGCACAATTTACGAACTGCAGGGCCATAGGTAAAGATTATATCTGTTTTTAAGTGTAGAATGCAAATATTATATCGTCATTTATAGCAACAAGGTATCGGCGTTGGCATACGCTAATCACACTCAACAACTGATATCATGTGGTGAGGATTCAGTGGTGGTGTTTTGGGAAATGAATGCTATGCGTAAGGAGGTGCCTGATTGGGTGGAATCTAATAACTGTCAATTGTGCTCGAGACCATTCTTTTGGAATTTCCGCTCCATGATGGACCAAAAACAACTGGGTGCGCTTAAAAGCAATTGTATGACAAAATTGAATTTGTATTCATAATTAATCTTGTTTGTAATATATAGGAATCCGACAACATCATTGCCGGCACTGTGGTAAAGCTGTTTGCGACAATTGCTCAACAAATCGAATAAATATTCCCATAATGGGCTTTGAATTCGATGTGCGTTGTTGCGATCCATGTTTCAAGCAACTTCAGACTGTAGAACGTCCGTCGTTGGCAGCTTTTCATGATGCCAAGCATTCCATTGTGCATATGGATTTAGATGAGGAGCGTAAGCGACTCCTTACCGTTGGTCAGGATCGACTTATCAAAGTGTGGGACTTGTCTACGATTTGGGCATAATGTTTGCACTCTGTTTCAATTTTTAAAAGGAAATATAAAATAATGTATTGTATTAAACTATATAAAAATACCAAATACATATGTAAGTATTGATGAGGAAATAAGCAATGTTTATCAAACATACAAATTACTATATATATATTTACCAAACAAGCTCTTTTCCATCGAATTGAAACTGATGTAAAACTGAACTCTTTGGATATCAATAAAAATCAAATTGTGTGAAACATTGTAATTGTTGAAGTACACCAGTACATCACTTAGATCACATGGACAATTATATCCATAGGAAAACTACATTTTTATAAAAGATAATGTTGAATCTGATTATATTTATATATATATATATTGAATTTTTTTGACTATAAATATAGGCGGTAGAGATGTAATTTAATAGCCGCCTCGGCCTGGTGGTGGAGCACCGCGCATCATCGGTGGTGGTCCTCGCATTGGTGGCGGTGCGCCACGTCCGAGACCTCCTGGCATAGCTGGAATGCCGCCGGGAATCATACCTGGAGGCGGCGCACCCATCATCGGTGCTCTAGGTACCCCACGGCCCATTGGGGCCATGTGCTGCTGAGCGGGACCGCCTACACCTCTGACAGGCCCTTGCAAGCCGGCAGGCACTGAGGAAATGTTCATAGGTACACCGCGGCCGGCTACACGACCAATTCCAGGACCTGGAGCAGCGCCTGGAATAGGCACACGCGGCAGACCTTCTTCTGGTGGAGGTGGGCCTTCGACTGTGAGGGAAACAATATTTTCACCCCGCAGTAACACGAAACCTAAGACTCGCTTTTCCTCGCGCTCCGGCACTTTTGAGTTTTTGGAGCGTATTTTGCGAAACTCTTCACAATCGCCCAATATAAGGTTCATATGTTTGTCAAATGCTTTGAAGGTTCCAATAAAAGTCCTTGAATCCTGCAGCACTATTCGCACCCGGTAATTCAGGTGCTGAATCATTTTATTATTTTTACCGATCGTCTGTAAAAAACAACAAAAACAAACTTATATATATATATATTGCATATGAAACAATCCTCGCTACAATAAAACAAGCATGGCCGGCATTTTGAGAGCTCAAACGTATAAATGAACAACGAAAGTTAGTCTAAAAACAATTATTTTACCATTTTGCAGCCTTTGCCCTAAATGGTTATTGACTTCAAGAACTTTTGCAGCTTTTATATATAATAAAGCCGTGAATGAATATGGAGTAAAATGGCTAAGCAAACTTTTGCTTCCAAGCCAGATGAAGAAAATCAACGCATCAGTTATCGTTTATATACTTTAATCGATTATTCAGTTTTACGATATGTACTCGTTGAACTGATGTAGCCCTGAATACAATTCTGTTGAGAACGATTAAATTGTGTTCAAACATGCCAATCGCTCAAATATGTATGTGGCCACGTCACTTTGGCTCTCTTTGTTTCTCTCTTTTGTGCCGACATTCTACGTAGATATAGGCGGCACAACACCAAAAAGTTTTAACTCGTTGGCAAAACAAGTGAAAATTAAACAAATACCGTATTTCGGTAAAGTACTTTCTTAAATATTATTTACCATTTATAATAAAAGAGTATAATTTTTTCAAACACTAGGAGGACGTCGCGTTAAACGAACAACAACAAAAAAGAACCTTTTACACTTGAAACGAGAGAAAAAAGGAACCCAGAAATAACTCAGAATGAATATTTTTCGGTTTGCTGGAGACTTATCGCATGTATTTGCTATAATAATACTATTGCTGAAGATATGGAAAACAAGATCGTGCGCCGGCATCTCTGGAAAATCACAAATACTATTCGCTGTCGTCTTTCTGACACGCTATCTCGACCTGTTCACTACATACGTCAGCCTCTACAATTCGGTGATGAAGGTGCTCTTCCTGGGAACATCGGGTGCTACGGTTTATCTGATGTATGTGAAGTTCAAGGCCACCTACGATCACAATCATGATTCATTTCGCATCGAATTTTTGCTAATACCGTGTGCCCTGCTTTCATTGGTGGTCAATCATGATTTTACATTGATGGAGGTATTGTGGACATTCTCGATCTATTTGGAGTCGCTGGCTATATTGCCTCAGCTGTTCCTGGTGAGCAAGACCGGAGAAGCCGAATCGATTACAAGCCATTATTTGTTTGCTCTCGGCTCATATCGAGCGCTCTATCTGCTCAACTGGGTCTACCGCTACATGGTAGAGTCCCATTATGATCTGATTGCGATCTTTGCGGGCATTGTTCAAACTATTCTATACTGCGATTTCTTCTACTTATACATTACCAAAGTGCTCAAAGGCAAGAAGCTCCAGCTGCCAGCATAAGCGGTTACAGCATCAAATAATTCCATACATGTGTGTGTCAGAGACAGAGTATGATGGGATGAGGCAGTGGATTTGGAGTGAGTGGAGAATCAGCAATAATGGAGAAGCGGAGCGCGTTATTAGTAGTTCATTATGGTATAACAGAAACAACAAAAATTAAATGATAGTTTATATCGATATCGATATATGTATGGCATTTTGTGTTGCATTAGTGTAAAAGAGCATATGAAAATTTAAATGTGGCACCAACTAGTTTATGCATGTACCAACTCAATGCAAATTATGAAAGTATATAAATAATGTACAAAAACTATTCATTATGATTTTCATCTATTCGCATACAAATTCATTCAACTTATCAATGTATGTTTGTTTTGTATCTTAGCTCGTCTATTCCTACAACCAAATCAAAATGCTTACTAATTATAATTTAATGTAAAGTAATAAATCCACCAGTTCTGCCAGCGTTTCTGGTCAATTCGGATATTACACTAACATCCTTTAACTATATCGAAAAATGAAATTTACCTTATCTCAAGATTCTCTGATACGCCTTTGATAAAACATTTTATGGTTAGACACCTTCTATTGACATTATTGGATGCGAAATATGGTTAGTTATTAGCCAGTAAATTAAGAGAATCTACACGACAAGAAAAAAAATTTACCGCTTGATGATTTTTGTATAAAAACGACCCGCTTAGCGAATTAAGATAGGTGTAACTCTTTGATTCTTTTCCCTCTTTTGAATATCAAATAGTGATGCAAACCAAAACTGTCAAAAAGTTTTATTTTATAAATACATAATTGATAAACGTGAAATAACTGGCGTAACAGTTTCCAACAGCAAGAGATAGTGGGTGGATTTCAATTGGCAAATATCGACCGGCTTTTTTTTTTTTTGTGCGATTAATTTTACGCAAGCTACAAGTTCGTCCATCACTAAGCAGAACTAGTACCGTTTAGAATCAGAGAGAAAAACAAAATATATAAAGATGTCTTTGAATTTTCGATATCATATTTTAAAAAGTATTAAACCATATACAATATACGTTCCACAATTAAATAAATCAACTCTACGTGTGCTGATTCAAGTTTCTGTTCACTACATAGAAACAAAGAAGTCATCGCCTGATGTCTTAGCCCTTGCTATAAATAAACTTAAGAACGCAGGCCATGAAGTGCCGAAGAATTTTTGTGAATTATTTACGATGGTGCTCTTAATAATGCAAATCTTTTTACGCTACCCAAAAGGTGTAATTAAAGAGCATGAACTGAGGCAGTGTCTAATAGACGATCTCAGGTAAAACGACGATAAAACAGAATTTGCAGCTTATCTAAATGAGGTTGTATTTTATAGCTTCACAAATGTGTGCGCGGAGGATTTGACTAAAGTACTGATTAACCATCGCACAACATTAAGTAGAAATTTTGCAGAAACCAAAATGGAGAGGGCAAAAATGCTCGATATGCAGTGGCGTATTAACATATCTCTTTGCTCAACGTGAGTAAGTTATTCAATCCATTTGCAATTAAATGTACATTTATTCCTGATCAATAGAATGGCCCAGTTAGATAAGCCGACAATTGTTTTGCATTTCAAATTAAATAACGGCGAATATCGAACCTTAGAGCTACCGTTGTCTGTGTTCCAACGTTTGCGTTATAATGTTGCAACTATGCTTAGCGAATTACAATCCCTCCAGAATCGCCCTGTGCTAAAACAGTTCTAAATCAACAGTTATGAATAATACATAATATTAAATGAATAAGTTATCTCTTGACTTTCTGTTGATCTTAATGATTAATATCTTAACTTCCTCTACTATGTATTAAATTATTTAAGGAGCAGGTTATTATACTAAAATACGATATAAATGATAATTATTCACTTAGTTTACGCTTTTTGTTATTTTTTTTATCAATAAATGGTATATAATTAGCGGAAAGGTCATCACGGTTTTTAGCTGAAGATTTTTGATGTATCTTAAATTGTAGTTCTACCGGTTTTACGTGCTCTTGCGAGAGCGTCCACTCCGTTATTCTTATATGTTTTGTAGGATCAGAATCTTGGGAGTACTCTGGAATTTCGACACCCAAACGCTTACATACTTTCGTCAATATATCATCAATGTAACTAGAAATATTTAAATACGCCTTCTTGTCCTAAAACGTTCACAGGTTACTATTTAAGAAATTCTTTTGCTTACGTGTTTCTACTTACATGCTTCGTGGGCTGCAGATTACAAATGACAAGTTTTCCGCCATGCTTTAGATTCTTCAAAGGTAAATTACCACTTGGTACGATTTGCAGGGTAGTGCCTAATGTTATATTTAAATCAGCTAGACTGATAATAAAATATGGACATATTTATTAGCACACATAGATATTGACAGACTTATCACTCACGTTGAATTCATAAATGCCATATCCAGATCTCGTTCGGGCAAATCATGTTCCCAGTCTAGAACGTTATCGTATAGGACTCCGCCACGGCAGCTACGAGTATTTCGCATATCGGTTGATCTACATGGATGGCCCAGAGGTTTTTGGCCAACCGTCTTGACAGCCGTTTGTCGCACAAATTGTCGTCTACATTTTTGGCATTGCTCAATGAAAATATTTCCGTGCAACTCAGCCAAGTATTTACGATCTAATCCAGACTTTAAATGTAACCCATCAATATTTTGAGAAACAATGTATTGCACAAATCCATTCTCAACTAAAGCCTTTAAAGCCATGTGTGATTTGGTAGGCTTCGCTGCGTCGAAGGATGTGTTAAAAAGCGGCTTTTCTCCTTTTTGTTCCAGCGTCCAAACGCCCTTAGGTCCTCTGTCAGTAAACTTTTTTTTTATATATTTCGTAATCAAATTAATAAGCTTACCTGAAATCAGGTATACCCGCTGATGTACTGAGTCCGGCACCCGTATGGAAGACAACATGCTTAGCATCTTTTATAAGGTCTGCCAGTTCTTTACACTTCTGATTAACAACTTCTTCGCTGTCGAAGTGCTACAATATTGCAATTAACAGTGTTTCTATATAATATTTAAGAATATTCTGCATACTTCTGGTATCCCTAAAACGCCCTTATTTTCGTAAGCTGAGAGCCCTTCAGCGTAATTGCAGCTCATGATACACACATATAAATATGTAAATATATGTGAATGTGTGTATAAAATACGCTTTGTGTGCTATTTGTTTGTACAGAAATGTTTGCTAAGACTATCGATATCAAATACCGATATCGTTGAGAATTAGTGTTGCGAAAACCCGAAAGTGCTCAGCTGTTCGGGCTTAATTTTAGTTAATTTTCACTTTTAAATCAACATGAAATTCCAGGTAGCTAGAAATACCTGGCGTGTTAGTGGACACTATATTCAGCGGAGTTTCTTCCAAATTAGCAGGCGGTACAGTCTTAAGCAATTTCATAATGTAATATTTTTCATATATGTATGAATGTTTATTCATAAATCTTCGAGCATCTAAAACCTTAAATATATATTAAATCTGTGAAACTGTGCTTATATAATTAATCAATTTGTTTAACGGATAAATATGGGAAATATTCCACAGTACTATAGGCACATGCATCTCTGTATTACAGAGATAAGGGAATATGGGATGTAATTACGACGACCGGGACAGTTTCCAATGAACGCAGTGTCCCGGATCATATTCAGAAGCCTCCGTACTACTATAAGGCCATGCCACCCGGAAATACAATGGGATATCCAGAAATTAAAAATTTGGAACAAATAAATTATATGCGCAGCAGCGGCCGATTGGCTGCTAAGATACTTGAGGAATGCGGTAAAATGGCTAAAATTGGTGTGACCACGGATGAGATAGATAGCTACGCGCATGAGAAAATAATCTCTGCAAATGCCTATCCATCCCCTTTGCGTTATGCTGGTTTCCCCAAATCGTTGTGCACATCGGTTAATAATGTGGCTTGCCACGGCATACCCGACGATCGGCGTTTAGTCGATGGGGATATCATCAACATTGATGTGACTATCTACCATAATGGCCATCACGGCGATTGCTCGCAGACATTTTGCGTGGGTGATGTAGACGAACGTGGCCGTTTTTTAGTGAACTCAACCCGCGAATGCCTCAATCAGTGCATCCAACTCTGTGGCCCAGGTGTGCCTTTCAACCAAATAGGCAAGTGCATTGAACGATTTTGCCACGAACATAACTTAACATCGGTTGCTGCATTTATTGGTCATGGTATTGGCAGCTATTTTCATGGACCGCCCGAAATTTATCATTACGGTAAATATACCTAGTTGATGGGACTTGATAATGGTTTTCAGTGATATTTAATATTTTTTAATTTTTACATAGATAATGATATGCCGGGTCAAATGCTACCTGGTATGACTTTTACCATCGAACCAATTCTAACCCTTGGCAATGGTGATATCAGTGTATTAGAGGACAATTGGACAGCTGTCAGCATAGACAAATCGCGTAGTGCACAGTTCGAACATACAATATTAATTACTGACACGGGCACCGAGGTGCTAACAAAAGTTGCATAACTAATAAAAAATTCAAAACCTTACAAAACATTAATTTAATAGCAAAATTATACTAAGTGCGTATAATATTGACATATATGTGTTTAATAATCACTATGCCGGCTTTGCAAGAGATTTTGGTTTTTCTTCTGAAGTGTGTACATTTTTGACAATTGGTTTGTCCGAATATGGTTGTATGCATTTTAGTTTAATTGCCGTGAAATTGCTTAACTGCATATGGCATTTGATTTTTGAACTGGTTTCTGTATGGGCAAAAATAATTTGAATTCTGGAGGCAGCTCATCTTCCGAATAAAGTCGATCCGAGAAATATACACGACGAATTCGACAGTTAGCATGGATCTGCACGCGCAGTGTTTCAACATAGTTTGTGCCGTAGGCGCGTCGCGTAAAATCGGACAAATTAAATTGTATCTGATTCCAACCCTCATCCAAACGCATAGGCATTGTACAAATGAACGGCTTCACCCGTGTAGTAGATTGATAATTGCTGGCACGGAACCGGCGTCGTACATTCTTGTCGTCAAGAACCTGTTTGAGAAAATAACAACGGGGATGATTAAGATAACAAATGGTGAAGCGCAATGTTGGAATGCATTGATTACCTGAACTTCGAAAGTAAAATACTTCTTCATGTTCTTGATTACCATTACCAGAAATGGCAACTTGATACCCAACGTTTTCTTAGGATCGGCTGGACATGTAATAAACGTAGTGCTTACGTTGGTGCCAACTATTTCCAGAACCAAGCTCTGAATGTCATTATCGGTTATGCGTTTTATATGTCCATTTCGCACCTTTTTGTCCCACATCTGAAGCGGCTTGGAGCCAATGCTGTAAAGTATGGACAAAAATCCTGATTGAAACGTGTTTTTGAACATTTCGCGCAATTGCTGAACCGTAGTAAGAGATAACACGAGCTTTTGCAATTTATTATTTGACCAGAGGGTTCTGGCTGATAAATTTTGCGAAGCCGGAATTTGTGGAGATCACGAACACAATGACAAAAGTGAAATAATTTTCGTATGTCAATAAAATTATAAACAAGAATATGGTTGCTATTAGCAACTGTGATATCGAAAGTTCTCATCACAGATCGAACTGTCGGCCACCTCCACGATATATCGAGCTGCAAATCTGAAATGTATCTTATCGACTAACAAACTATTTTGAAACGACGATATATATATATATATATATATATATATATATTTATTTCTAATAAGAACTAAGAACAAATGTTAATATTATTCTTTACAAATACAAATCAAAATCTATTCTATTGCTAGAATAAAAATTGGAGCTCTCTCCAACTTTACGAACATACACGCCATTTTTAAAGTAGTCTCCCTGAGACCAATTAAGCATTTTTTCAGTGCTGAAAGGACCCTGAATATCTTCATCACTCTGTTTCCACTTGAATTCCCATTTTACTTCATTTGTATTCGGCTCGGTTGCCTTTTGTGATTCCTTTAAGAGCTTGGATTCTTTTTCCTCGAAATCATCTGCGTACATATCGAAGGATTCTGTGGATGGTTTACTGGTGCTCGGTAAGTCTTCGATCTTATGCTTTATATTTTCATATGTTTCCTGATATATATCCATGTTTCCCGTGTTGGACAATATTTCATTGGCCAGTTCAGTCAGCTTCGAAATTTTTTGCGTTTCAGTATTTTCAATACCTGCCTTCTTTTGCCGTAGTTTCTCAAGAGTGGATAACTTCGGACGTTTACGACCCAATCGTTGCAATGCCATCTGAACGGTTTCTCCTGGTCTCATATACTCAAGCATTTTTCCAAGTGCGGTTGATGGATTGAATGGTTTTGCAGGTAAGCTGCCTTCGGCCGAGTTGTCTTCATTCTTTGGATCAAAATAGTTTTTATCCTTTTCTACCTACCAAATAAATTTTGTAGGTTTTTAATAATTATAACTGATCTATACAGATTTATATGTACCTTAACCCAGTCAATATTGTCCAACCAGTTATCCTTTATTTCGGCCTCCTTGTTCCAGTGATAGTGACCTTCCTTATCAAAATGACCCTCTTCGAGTTCTTCGCGCATGTTGAACGGAGTTATTTTAACATCATCCTCTACTTTGCCCTCGCCTTCTTCACCACCTTCAATATCACTGTCGTTAAGGTTATCCCTGAATAAATGCAAGATTTACAATGTAAAATATTTTTTTTTCTATATCGCACAAGTAAACCCACCGTTCATAATCATCGGAATCATCTTCATCTGAGTCCAATGTGTGTTTCTTTTTAAATAATTCACTATCATCGGCACTAAAATTTTGTTTTCTCTTTGAAGCCATGATTTTAAGGAGATGCGTTCAATCTATATCTATTGTAAAACTGAAGAAGTTATATACATGTAAACAACAATGTTGTTTTGGTTAAGGTTGTATTTATGGTTCTTCAACAAGTTCGATTAAAGAAAGGCCTATTAATATCGATAGGTTTTAAACTTTCATCTCTGAGAAACCCCTTGCATGCTTAATAAAAATAGATTGAAATGGTAAGTAATGTTATTTGCTTTACTTGTTGCTTGACTAATATCCATAATAAATATTCTAATTGTCCACTTATAATTAGCTCCCGTTATCACTTTTAAAAACAGCTCAAAGTCATCCAATGGTGAGTAATATACCGGTATTATTTGACATCTTAGAACTGTTTATTGTATTTTGACTTCATTTTTCCAGTTGGTAGAGCTGAAAAATGGCGAAACCTACAATGGGCACTTAGTTAGTTGCGATTCCTGGATGAATATCAACCTGCGTGATGTTATTTGCACTTCAAAGGCAAGTAGACTATGCGTTCTTGGTCTTTAACTGCTACCGCATCGCGGCCGAGTGCCATGACCGTACAATTCCTATTCAATCATGTTTTTTTGTATTTAGGATGGTGACCGATTTTGGCGCATGCCAGAGTGCTATATACGAGGAAGCACAATCAAATATTTACGTATTCCCGATGAAGTAATAGACATGGTTAAGGAGGATGCACAGGCCAAATCTAGAAATCGTGCTGAAATGAACAAGAACCGTGGCAACTCGTCACAGAACCAAAATCAACGTGCTCCCAGAAGTGGGAATCGGAATAACTTTGGTGTTCGCAGTGGTCCTGGCGGTGGAGGTCTTGGAAATGGCGGTATGCGTGGGGGAAATTCAGGGCAAGGAAATCGTCCACCCCCTCAGGGAAACAAACCTAGAAAGTAATAGAATGTAATAATAAATATAATTAAAAGTCAGGTTCATTTTTGATCATTAACTTTATTATTGGCTATTGCTCTGAGAAGCAAATATATTAAAAATATGATATTCATCCCATTCGACGTTCAAATGGAAATATTTATCGATGTGTATAATGTTCAACGTGTTATAGTATATATCTTGACTAGTAAGTTATCGATCTGCTGTTGACAGGAAAATCGATGTCATTTCAAGAGATCATTTTTCATTTATATAAAAAAAATGGATTGTACGGAAGATTTGAAAACTTCTCAAGATGATGTGGATGAAGAGTGTGAACGCATCGTGAAACTTCAAGACCTAATTGAAAAAAACATTCAAGTTGGTACGTATTGCAATGTTTAGTGGTTCGCAAATAATGGCGCCTTTTTTTACAGAAAAAGAGATTGAGTCGCGATCATTTGGCGAGTCTATGTCGTCTATCTGTGATATTTTGGGCCAAGCAAACGATGTTGTCAAAGGCTATGAGGATCGAAAAACAAATTCAACAGAGGTCTTGCTGGATGCTGAACTTCTAAGACGTAATCATAAGGTTGTTGGAAAAGCAATAAAATCTAATACGAATATAACTGATCGATCGTTTTGTGAAGCAATAGTAAGTATTTATTCAAAATTAAACCAGCCTGCTTTCCATTTAAACAGTGAACTATTTCATTAAAGAAAAAAACTATTTTGAAAGACGATGTTGAGGATTGGGATGCTCTTTGCAGTCTTGCTTGCGGATATGCATTTTCCGCCTTCACAAACGCTTCGATGTTGCCCTTCATAAATGTCCAGCTAAAAAAGCGTGCTCCCAAACAACGATCGCAACGAAAGACAGCAACAGCAGTAAGTAAAATATGTAAATAAGAGAATTTTAAATGTGGAAGATTATGGAATATTTCTAGGCGGAGGAAAAACGACCCTCAAAATCTAACCAATTGGAGCGTAAAGATGAAGGCTCTACTGTGGTCAATGACATTTTAAAACAGATTAAAATAATATATCGATCGGGGAATAACCAACCCATTCCATATTTCAAACTAATTTGCAATCCTAGCAACTTTATGCACACTGTGCAGAATGCTTTAAATATATCATTTTTGATCAAAGAGAATCTGCTTGTTATGGAAAAGGGAGAAGATGGACTGCCTCAAGTGCTGGTTAAGAGCAGTGACCAAGAAATGCCAGCAGCAGAACCCTATCAAGCTATTTGCAATTTAGATGTGGAACTCTGTAATGTACGGCAATATTAGTGAACCGAAATCAACTAAACAGCTTCTCATATTTTCTCTTCATTCATTTATAGAAATATATTAGGAAATACGACATCAAGGAACCGCTCTTGAAGCGAACAGAAACGGATACAAAATAAGCATTATTAGAGTACCTAAAATCTCATATAAATATTAGAGCCATATTATATTTTCATTGATTTACAGAAATATATTTATGAAGAGAACATCAAGGAACCGATATTGAAAATGGCAAACTAAGTATTTTTAGAATAACTAAAATCACAAATTTAATGATAAGAGCCATCAGATGAGTTCGCGTATAATAATAATGTAGTCTACTAGACTGAGAGGAGAGGAACGACCACACAGTCCACTCTATGCTTGCTTAGATTATTGTACCAGTTGCTTTTAGTAGTGTCTGTGACTCTTGTAATGCCACACGCGATTGATGGTTTATAGATTGGTATAGAAATTTCATCAATACAAAATGCACTTGATAAGGTTAGTACTCATGAGTGACCGATAACCTGATTAGAAATGGACTAGATCATTCATAATAAATTAGTAAATTACTAGCGATTAATCAACGCATTTATTACAAATATATATATATTTCTTCATTATAGATTTATTATTTTTGCTGTCTTGCTTTTCTATTGGGAGTATCGGTTCTGCCATGCAGCTGATGAGACGTCACAAATTGAGAGTGGCAATACGACCAGAATTGATACAAGTGATTATAGTGATGATGATTATGTTGATGAGGATGAGAATGAAGTCAGCAAACAAACGCGTCAGCGTAATCAGAGCACGTACGAAAGAGTGGGTACATTTTATAGATGGGATCGTTGGGAGAAATGGAGTAAATGTGCAACAACATGTGTGCAAATTAAGCAGCGCAAGTGCATAGAGCGGTAGGCAATTTTTACATTTTTACGTTTGGCATCCAACATATCTACATATATATATTATGTATGTAGCGTTAAAAATTCCACAGTGGCGAGCACAGTGGAAAAACGTTTCTATCCTGTCAATGGCCATATGGGCTGCTCTGGAGTACTGAAACGTTATCGCCAATGCAAGGAGGAGCGCTGCAAATCAGGCAAACATCGACTGCGCAACGAATTGTGCGAACGACTTAACACTGTGCCATATCGTGAGACGTTTCACAATTGGATCGGTTACGAGAAAGAACACGACGAATGCCAGTCCTTTTGCCGTGTTGTTGACTCAGACGTCTTCATTAGCATGAATCAATCGGTCATAGATGGTACGCCGTGCAACCGCCCGGCCGTATATTATACACACTTCTACAGACGCCAAGCTGTGTGCGTAGAGGGTATATGTCGGGTGAGGGGGTGTTCACTTAAGACAGATAGAGAAACCCTAATCATAACACGATTACAATTGCAGGCGGTCCACAGCAGCGGACTAATACGTCCCGTAACAACTCGGGATAGCCAAGTGAAGTGCGGTTCAATATTGTGCAAGCATGTGTCTAAGGTCTTTAATGAGAAAAATCTAACAAACAATTCCAACAACTACATCACCACCATTCCAGTTGGGGCTATGAATCTATCGATAAGACAGAACGTGAAAAGCAACAATTCATTAGGTAAACTCTTGGATAAATTTTTTCAAACCCATAATACACAGCGTTAATGTAAATATTTAATTTGTATCAGTTTTAAAAACCTCCGACGAAATGTTCGTGGTAGGCAGAGGTCGCGTAAAGATCTTTACCTTTAATGAAAATTCTTACGAATACAATCCTGCAAATGTCTTGTTAACATCAAGAGGTCCCCTGGCCAAGTCTGTAATCCTGTTGGTAAGCTCAAAATTGAAAATGTATTTGTAAAAATTACCACAACTTTTGTTTTTTAGCAATATTTGTCATCTGTAAGGCAAACCGCATATAATGATATTCAGTACAATTATACCATACCCATATCCTCCTCCAGTGTTAACGAAGACGAAGAGCTGCAGGCTATCTGGGATGCTTCAGGTAATCTTATCAATGATACCGACGATACATATAGCCAGCGACTCAAAGATCGCAAACGTCGGCGATTCAGTTGGAAATTGTTGGGTTTTGGTCAATGCAATCGCAGCTGTGGTCCGGGCACACAAACTCCTATTTTCCGTTGTGTCTGCATGCGAGAGTCCAGCATCCGATATTATTCCCCTCGTCGGTGCGCTCACATTGAAAAACCAACGTTCAATGATGATATTTACAATTGCAATCGTGGCCTTTGTCCGGCATTTTGGCGTCCTGGCGACTATAGCAATTGCGAATGTCCAGCAGGAAGTTCCGTCGGTCAGCGTAGACGACACTTCGAATGCATGCAGGAACAAATTAAGGGTAATGTCGAGCTGGTGCCAAACAAGTTATGTCCTGTCCTTGTAGAGCAGCCTGTTCAAGTCTGCCACTGTTAATGAAGAGTATAGTTAGAGATAATACGGGTTATACACATATATCAAATTAATTATAATTACAGTACTAAAAATATATGTGCATTTTTTTATTGAATTCCCGCCTTTTTACATAATCTTATCGTCATTTAATCGTCAATAACGATATTTTTTTGTTACTTACGTGTCATCCCTAACGACCAGCTGTTTGGGAAATTTCTTAAAACGAAGTGTTTGGGCATTTATGAAAGACCATTAGGAAAAATAATTAAGTATCTTAAATGGAACAATTGTTGGAAACTGGTTGGATCAAGCAGGAATATCAAGATGTGCCCGAATATGATATGTATATAGGAGCTACCAAAATAGAGGATGGTGTAATAGGCAAAATAAAATCGGAGCTCACAGAAGAACAAATGGACTTGAGATACCAAAAGATAACTTGCTTTGCTAAAGAGTCGCCTAGTACTTTTTCGACTGGTGTCAAATCAAATAATCGACGCACAAAAGTGAGGGAGATGCATCAGCGGCTTTCGAAATTAGATATGGCTGTAAAATCCTGCAACGGGGCAATTTCAAGTCGGAGTCTTCAAAATGCTTGCCAGACGACTAATGGTAAGTCCCATTCGCCACAGGGCTCCTTATCCCCTGCCGAACATATGCGTGACCTACGCCAACGTCTGATGAAATTGGAAAAATGCAACAATTTCACAGATATTAGACCCAGAAAAATAAGCAATCAACATAGACGTGAGATGCGTGAGCAACGACAACTTACTTACGATAGCCAGGACACTAATGATAATAATACTAAGAACGGAAACTATCGCCCACAAACTCCACCCCAAGTAGTCATCAAGCGTATGCGTGAATTTCGTCAGCGTCTTCTGAAACTGAAACCGATAGATGTACACCTTACATATGTCAAAAGCCGAAATACTACTCACACCCAACTGCAGACTCGGCCGAAGGAACTGCAAGGGTTGCAGTCTGAGGCAAAGAGTTAAATGAGTTGATGAAAGTTGAGTTAAATGAGATGAATGAAAAGTATTAGGAGGCTGTAAGCCTTTTAAGTTCACTTTTGTAAGAAAAATGAATTCCATACTCGCAAGAAAAGAATTTATTAATTGGGTCATCAAATGCAAATAATGTTAGCTTCTCTACTATGTCTCTCCGTCACTCCGCTTTTATCTGTTATTTACTCTCCATGGAAATGCAACACTGAAGTAAGCTTTCAGGTACAAAAAGCTTTTGCATGAAGCTGAGAGTCCAATTGGGAAACAACCCCCAAATTTCGAACGGTGCTGCTAAAAAGATGTATTGCAATTTTCCCGCTACAATAGCAACAACAACGGCGAAATTTTCAGTTGACTTTGAGACGCAGCTTTGAAAAGAATTCCCAGTTAGATAGAATTTTGCCAGCCGTTGGACAGGTGTAAAATGCGTAGTCGCACCGAATTGGTGACCACCACATTCGATTTGGACTCTGACGAGGAGGATTACAGTCCGGACGACGATGATTCCGAAGAAGATTGGTGTCCCAATAAGAAGCGCCAACAGAAGCAGCCACGTGCCAACGGCAGTGGTGCAGCTGGCAGCAGCGACGCTGGCAGCGGTGGTGGGCGCAAGCGAAAAGCAGCGACTTCGGTGGCAACAGCGAAGAACAAGCGGCGCGCATCTATTGTGCCTAAGGTGAGCGACGAAGACTTTGAGTCTATTGATGACGATGACCTGGACTCAGAACCCAGCGACGGTGAATACGAAAATGCTGCGTCGGCGAGCACATCAACTTCGAAGCGTACGCCAAGTCTGCCACCTAAGAAGCAGTTTGTGAAAGTGGCCCAATTAGATTTGCTGCTGAATAAGCGTGATTTACTGGACAAAGATTGGATGCAGAATCGGCGACTGTGTCTCTGGCGCAAGGACGAACAAACGAATCTATTGCAGAAGTATTTACGCGTGAAAACAACTGAGGATGCGGCCAAGCCGCAGGAGAAGCAGCAGCTAATCTTTACGTCTAGTTCTGTGGTAAGGCACATACGATTAACAAAAACTCTCCATGAATTGGCCGTTAGTGGTGTATGTTGTGTTGTTTATAAATTCTTTTGTTTTTTGCACTATAACGTGTCATCAAAGGCCTTAACGTTGTTCTCTACCGACCCATAGATGGCGGTACTAACAAATTTAATCAACTTCATTTGCACACATTCTTTTGAATTATTGTAGAAATTCGAGCCTCTTGGTCATTTTATACAGAATCGCAATCAAATTCTTTTAGAGTTCGCCATAAAATATGTATTTTTATCAGTATTCCAGCTGGGATGAACAACATATAAGTGATTTCATAGATGTCAAAGTCAATTGCCTAGATCCTAACAATAGACGCATTCAATTAGTTGACATAGAAGCTATTATAAAGCTATCCGCTGAGCTGCAAGCCACAGCAAGTCGTCCAAATTCGAATGCCCACGCCGAGGT
>JABVZY010000003.1:944082-957422 GCA_020883555.1 Drosophila nannoptera | reverse complement strand
TGAAGCATAATTTATTTAGTTTTTGTTTTGCCCGCTCTTCGCACTTTTCAATTTGCGACGCAACCAAATTAATTCCACACAAAAAAAAAAAAAAAGGGGGAATAAGAAAACGAATATCTACATAAAATCAAAATATCAAACCAGTAGCGCCCGTTTCCCGACTCGACACAATTTTTGTGCCAATTCATGATTAGCTGTCGAAAATTTTCAAGCTGGTTTGCGGCGCTCGACTCCGAAAAGGCGAAGTTTAATTATTAATATTTTTTCCAAATTAGTTAGCACACACATTCCTTCAACTTTATTTTAGGATACATTTTTAAAAATATTTTTTTCACTTCTTAACATTTTTAAAAATAGGAAAAATTCTTGTAATTAAAAAATAAATTAATAAATATATATAAAAAAAATAAAAAATATTATTATATTTTTAAAATGTTCCTTATTAAAAAAAAAAATATATATCTTTTTTAAATTTTATTTCATATATTAATTTAAAATCTATTTTATTATTTTATTCACAATTTGTCATACTTTCACATTAGCCATATGCATTCATATCGATTTCAAGTTCATTTTGTGAATAATTATGGTAGCCACAGCTCGATTTCAGCTGCATAGCATTCCCCAAAAGCTTTCGGCCCTTTTCAAGGTCGGCTATTACACAGTTTTCATTTCGAAAAGATGGCCTAAAACTACTTTTTTTATTTTCTTGTGTGTCGGCTAATATATCGCGATCATTAATCTCTCTCAACTGGTGCAGTCCATTTGTTGAGTTTTATAAACTTTAAATTCATTTCACGTTGAGACATCATTAATCTTCTTCTTCATCTGCAGTTGCCTTTCTGATGCAGCTGATGCGTCTTAGTGAAGCTTACGAAAACCAGTTCCACTTAAATAGTGGCATTAGTTTGGCAGATCCACGTTTTGGGCCAAGCCAGTCTTCTGGCACTAACCTAATAAGTGAAGATCAAAGCACGAGCCCCCACGAGGTGCCAAAAAAAGTGATTGACTCGAATCGATGAGTCAATGGAGTCAAATAGCTCATGACGCTGCCGGATTAGGGGCTCCGGTCAGAGTCCGAAGCAAAAGATAAATAAACAACAACAATGGGGGAGTACTCAATGAGCAAGAGCTTCATACGCTCATTCCGTGTATTTTGTGAAATAGCCATGCAATTTGTCGCTGTGATTATTATTCGAATTTCTGATTCCCCAATTAATACCTTAGATTTCCTTTTGCAAAGGGGATGTTGGGTTGCGAGTTAAAAATTTGAGTGGAAGCTGAATGAAGTGCATTTTTTCAAACTACATTAATTTATATATAAAAAATGTCATCGGTGATAATCGATAGCATTCGATACTTTTCAAAAAATTTTCAACTTACCTTGTGAGTATAAGCAATTTTCCATCTGATATACATTTCACGCATTTCAAGTGTATCTCCAGGGTCGTGCATACCCCATTGCACACAACTAAGTGGCTTGAGCTCTTCTCTGGGCTCAGGTTCTTTCGTGCCGTCATGACCTGGCAGAAATTATGCGATATATCGCCATGACTAGGCAGAAATGCGATACGATACATCGTCATAAAAGCGTTTGTAAACACGGCTGTTAAGTGAGATCAATTAAAATACAATTGCAGGGACATGTCTTTAAGCTCGGCTTGTAAGCGAAGGTTAGCGGATCACGACGAATCGCTCTGACTAATTGCTCATATAGATACGAACATATATGTCGATGTGCGATATTGTTTCGGCTAAGAGTTGTTCTTGCTGCTGCCGTAACCGATAAGCATAAGGCTCTGTTTACCTAGCTCAGCCTCGAGTAGTTACAGCTGGTAAACCGGAATAGCTCAGATTGCATGGCATTACGATAGAAAAAAAAAATCACAGAAAGACTTGAGGAAATCAAGAATCGATATAGTTAATGCCAACGAACTTTGATCGATAATTGCATTGACGTGGTTCCCACCGAGCCCAATCAGTGCACGGCAAAGTTAGATACGGATGCGGGCTATATAGATATATAACCAGATATTCTGAGCAAATATTTGGTATGTGCTTTCCAGCTGGAATCCAGCATAAAGTAGCCGTGTTTATTGCATGGTTTAAAGTTCACACTTGTAATGGGTCTTTCATCAAAAGTTCCCTAGATCACAACATCTGCATCCCCACATCATCGTTAATCATATTTCGAACTGGCGATTGAAAACAAGTTCTCTAATGTAAACAATATGTTCGCATTACTGAGCCAGCCATTAGTTGATGCCATGATAGATGTGACGGTATAGCCAAGATGTTATTCCAAAGATTTTAGCTGAATATGGATATGGCAGAAAACGGGTTTAGTTTCGATGATGTCGATGAGGTTTCGGACTAGTCTGAAAATTCTATTTTGAGCTTTGGAGCTTTGCAGTAACTAGCTTATTATATATTTTCTTGAAATGCCTTGATTAGGGCCTTTGTTTGTATTTGTTATCATTCGTAATGTTTGCTTTTCGGTGCCCCAATTTAAAATGCACTTGTCCGTTTAACACTTTCGATTGAATCGAATTGAACTTTTGTCTATTTATCTACCCAAATTAAATAGAGTTGATTGGAATTTCATTTTAGTTTTTCGGGTTGCGCGGCCGGCAACTAAACCTGCAAAATATTTTGATTTTGCTTTTTTTGGGGGGGTTTTGTTGCTTGATGACAAAGTTTGCATCAGAATGAATAAAAGATGAGCCCTGCCCGATGGGTAAAGGCGACAATGACTCAAAGTACCCAGAGGTATAGGCAATCGAATTGTTACTAGGGCTCTTTTAGCCGGCTTATTGTAATGGATGATGGATACTTAAGATCTGTTAGATTAATGCTAATTGCCAATGACCAATGACCCCGACCGGGCCGAAGCGTACCGATGATGCTGTTGCATTTGAAATTCGCAATTAATCGTCGCGAAAACAGAGCCGAACGCGATTATCAAGTGGGAATTAGCCAGGGAATGCGCTGATTACATGATTATTGCGTTAGCCCAACTGCTGCGGTCTGGACTCGGCTTAGACCTTGTCCGTCCAGCCCGTGGCCAATTAACGTCAACTCCTATCAATAACACATTGCAGTCGACGCTAATGACTGCGTATTCGACTCGTGCGATAGTTGGGCAAATTGCAATGCCAATCTAATAAGCACTAAACATTTCTAGGAAATTACAATAATTGCAATGTCTTGCAACAACTCTCACAGCCGCAACTTTTCCCTCAAAAGCAAAATTTAACTAATTTTTGCTCCGAGGCATTTCTCTGGGTCTCTCTGAACTGCCTCTCGTCCTGTCTCTAGCGCTCTCTCAAGCTCTTGTTTTGCCTCTGTTTGCCTTTCCACTCTATAACCATCTTCTTCTCTCTATCTAACTGGAAGTCCTTTCTGCTAAATCGAATTATACTGATGTTATTTTCCTTATCTCTTTTCGACCCCCTTTCAAGTCAAAATTGAGATTTTACAGATGCTGTGAGAGGTGAATAGATAATTATTGCGAGTTGAGTTAGGAATATTCTTCTGACTATATCATATAACAGTGCTTAAGTTCATTGGATACCCGCAGCCACAGCTATTCCCATTAGTGGGTATTACGCCATAGTGTCTGCCTCCCACGAAAACTTTTCAAAAGATTTACACATTTTTGATTTATTTTATTAATTGAACCGTTTTGTTTGACGCTTTTTTATCGATGGCTGTGTCTCCGCATATGACTGGGCCCGTATCTCAGCTGCGGCTGTGTCAAAGTGCCAGTTCACTGGCCTTTGGCAAGGTCATTCGGCTGAACGCACAATGGGAATGAGTTGACATCTCTGGGGGACCGCCTCGCCAAAAAGTAACATTCTGCGCTGTGTTTAGCTTTTGCTGTTGCTGCGGCTGTTATTACTGTTGTCTATGAGTCGAAGATTAACGGCAAGTGTATTGTCGATGCGGAAATTGATAAAGTGGCCTGACAGACAGACAATACAAATCACATAAATTAATAAATATTTTTGTTTGTATCTCACATTGTCAATAAAACGAAATTGCGAGTTTGTCAAAAAAAAAAAAAAATGCAATTAATTATAATAATTATAGATTACAAAGTGCAACGTCAAGTTCAATGACATTATTTTGCATGCAATAAAAAATTGCATGCCCTGATATTCAACATTCGATTCTAGAATGCCATCGTGCACAAGTTCGAAATTTGAGCAATATCTTCCGAATAGATTCAAGTCATTCAACGGAATCTCAGAATGGGCGTCAGAATCTCGCGGGCGGAAAAGTCTAATTAACTAGACAATCTCGTTCATAACAGCTATAAATATTTACATTCATTTCTGGTATAAATGCGAATTATATAATTGAGCTATTTAATTATTTTATGTATAAAAAATAAATAGCTTTCATTATTATGGACTATTAGATAACTTAAAGTAGAGAGTATAATCATAGATTGATCTTCTTCTGAGATATGACACACCGGTTTAGATAGTTTCAATTTCTCTAGGTAAATATTTATTAGAACTTGGCAACAGAGTCGGCCCTCAAAAGTATGCAACAAAATAATTTATTTGCTCAGCTCATTTAGCAGCTTTAGTCGGGGCTTTTAAATACATTTTAAAATAACGAGATGCATGCAAAGCGTTCATCAATTCGAAACTTCTATGGTTATGGAAACTTTTCATAAGATTCCCTTAAAATTCCCATAAACTTGGTCTATAAAAAGGCAATTAAATTTGTTACTCTCAAGTACGAATTTAGTTCTAAATTATTAATATCTTATGTCCTTGTAAATATTTCTTATATTATTTTTGTTTTGTTTAAAATACTAAGCACTTTACACATTTTTCTATATTTTAAATACTTTATTTAATTATTCATGTTTTTGCCCCTTTAATTTTGTTTTTAATTATTCATAGTTTTTCCCCTTTAATTCTGTTTTACCAAAGTTCTTTCTTCTTTCTTTTCTTCTTTCTGTCTTTTCTTCTTCTTTCTTAGTTTGAAATAGTTTTTTAATATTTTCGTTTTTAAATTCCCAATTTTACCCTTAAATTTCATTTCCTAGTTCCTGTCTTACCTATTTTGTTCTATATATCATTCATAACTATTTATTTGATTTATTAACTTTATATATAATACACTTTATTTTAATACGTACCAATTTTTTATTTATTTATTTATCTATTTATTTTTATTTTTATTTTATATTTTATTATACTATTTGTCGTTGTTATCAAATTTGCGAGCCATCTATTCCGTTCTGGCAATTTTTTCCCCATTCGTAAACTGTTTATATTAGCTAAATATTGTGCATGAACTAATGCCAAACAGGAAGCATCGTCTGATTTAATTCGATTTCAATTGCACTTCTCCCAGCGCCGATATAAGTTAGATTGTAAAACCCTCAATCAGTGCCTAATGTAATATACTGTCGTGCCCCCCTCTTAACAAAAATAACATTGCAAATATACCACTTAAATATTTGCTAAGATCAACTGTTCGAATGGGCGTGTTAGCAGCAAAACAACAGCAAAAACAGCAACAACAACAACGGCAGCAGCAGCTGCTGAAAAAAAAATTGATTGAAACAAAATTCATAACTTGGGCTTTCAATTAAAGTCCGCGTGTTATTCGCGGCGACAACGAACGTTGGTCGAGAAATTTCTAAACGGCTAGGCCAAGAAAAAGACATACACGAAAAATGAGAGATAAAAGAGATACGGACAAGATTTTGAACTCTTGACAAAAATTTAATATGCCCAAGAAATCAAAATGTTGACGCTTGCATGCGAAATCGAAGGTGATTGGGTTTTTAGTGAATGCCGCGAAAAGGTAAAAATGAAACTCATATCAAAACAGTAACAACAATCCGAAAATACCAGCAAAAACCGTATAAAACGACAGCACGATAATTTCGATCTGCGTAGAAGATGTAAGAAGTCGACTCGTTTCAGATTATTGCGTATTTTATTGGCCGATAGATCTAAGGTAAATGTAAACATTCAAAAGTTTTCCATGCTGTGGCAGCTCTTGGTACCAAGTGGCGTATGAGTAATGTGCTGCTATACGAGCTCGTCTACTGGTATTTCCCCAAAATGCGAAACGGCACAAGCGTATGCGAAACTGGTTTACAGTATTTTGGGCTTCGGCCAGAGCGAAGCTGCCTAAGAAGTCAATTCAGAAGCAGAGATGTCGGCAGCGACAGCGACGCTGGCAGAGGCAGAGACTGAGGCATCAGAAGACCGGCTCAAAACAAAGCGCGCCAGCAGAGCGCGTGCTAAACGTGCATGCTAGAGTCACGTAACGCCTTTTAACGTAACGTAAGCCAGCCATGCAGCGCGGCTGCAAAAAGAGAACGCTCGCCACCCTAGACCGAAGAGAGCGCGAGAGAGCGAGAGAGCCAATGCCAGAGCGGCAGAGCGGCAGCGCGCGCACTATTCGTAGTTCGTAGCTGGCGGACGGGTAAACGATCGTATTAAAAACTCGTACTGCAAAAATATAAATCGAACGCAAAAAGAAAAATAAAAAAAAGTATCAGAAACTTATAGCCGTAACTTTACCTGGTGCGGCGATCGCACGTCCGGGTTTTCATTCATAAGCGAGCAACGCCAGCGAACAGACGCAATCGCGCTTAGGCCAACATCTAGCTGGACACTTAGAAATACTGAGAGAAATATAGAAAAATATAAGAAAATATACAAAGTCAAGCAAAGTTAAAATATATATATATAAATATATTTAGTATACCTATTAAGCAAGCAAGTGGTAATTGATTCAAGGAGTTGTCGCAGCAAAAGCAAAACAAAGTTTTTTAAGTGCCAAAAGCCGAAAGTGTTTCGCGTGTCAACAAACGAAGATACAACAAAGACCACAAAATACCATAGATAACAGATAAAAATAAAAACTACAAGCTAGACTATTATTTATACCTATGCAACTATGAAGGACTTTAGCAGAATGTTTTCGCGTCGCTATAGTGCCGTCTGTGTGAGCGACGAGGAGGCCGGCGTGAATGCGAATCAGCCACAACAGGTGGCAACAGTCGCAGCCCCAACTCCAGTCGCGGCCACAGCTACAGCTACAGCTACAGCCACATCCTTGCCAGACGCAGATCCTGCCGCTGCCGCAGCGGCGCTGGCGGCGCTGCAGCGCGCCCAGCGTCGCAAGAGCCTCAAGGCGAATCGCTCCATGAAGCCCATGGACATATTGGGCAGCTTCTTCGATGAGCGTCAGCACGGCAAGCACAATGCACGCTCGCCCACACGTAAGTTGAGAAACCAACCCAAAAACAATACTGAAAACATGTCCAAAAAAAGATGAAGAAGAGGAGTTTATTCAAAACAAACTTAAATACAAGTGCCGCAATAATCATGAGATGAAGTGTGTAAAAGTGTCTGGGGCTTAGCGCTTCTCGAAGCTTCCAAAAAATAATAATATTCATCAAACATCAATCAATTAAAGATAACAAGTAAAAACAGCCAAAAACTTAAAACAGAAATAACGTGAAAACCAAAAAAAAAAAAGAAACCAGCTGAACGCATCTTTTGTCGCTCCGCATCGGTCTGCATTAATTATGAACATTTTGCTGCCGCCACAAATTGCCATACGGAACAAATATCGCGCTGCTGTTTAGCATAGCACTTTATGTTTTGTTGTTTTCGTTTAGTTGATTATTTAAGCAACTCTTTGGCACTGACACAGTTTTGGCTTGTCGATTTTCGGCCAGAAATCAAAGCGATCCGTCTCTCCGTAAGTTCGCAGTTCGAACAAAAAAAAAAAAAAAACGCCCCAAAGTCGCGTGCAGGCGATCTGGCCGGGCGTCTTGCTTCGACCCTGAACTTGACCATATGACTGCCATAAAAGCCTAGAAGCCATTCAGGCAATACAAGTTTTGTCTCGCCTGTATTGTGTTTGCAGCTGCACTGCAAGCGGCAAGCGCGCTTTGCGCGCGATTTAAATCGCGCGCGACTCTTTCCCCATGCATTTCGAGGTGGCTGCCGAGTAACGGTTTCTATTGCACAAATTCAGCTCGGTGACCTCTCCAAAGCTAAAGCATTTGCTCTCACCTTCATCGCCCGCCAGATGTTCCCCTACATATACATATGTATATATATGTGTGTCTTTATGTATATTGTGCATAGTGTGCAAATTCGGCGAAAACGTCGCGCGCGTTTCTTCCAAAAGTCAAGAACAACACGAGTTTCGCACATTTTTGGCTCGGCGCGTTTATTGACAAAGCAAATTAAGCGAAAAGCATCGCGAAAGACTGGAAGCTATGATGAAGTAGTCGATAAGCACGCTAGTTTGTATATATAAATTATATGCCTCCCCAGATTGGGCATATCTATATATTTGAATCTAAAAATAAAACACAATTGATCACAATTAGTGGAATATATACTTCCTATATACAGACTACTGACAATAAAACTATGAGCCAGGCAAACGATCAAAATAAAACGTTTTTGGATAGCAGTGGGTGGACAGCGTGAGGATATGGTGGAAATACCGTATAAACAAATTTTATAATTATCAAACAAATAAAATTGATTAAAGCAAATCATTTTCGAAAATATAAATATGTTTTTCTATATAAAAATGCAATAATATAACATACAAAGTTGATTATGAATGTGTTTTTCTATATAAACATATAATAATATTGCATATAAAATTTATTAAAGCAAATAATTTTCGAAAATGTAAATATTTTGTCCATATAAATATGTAATAATATCCACTATAAAATTGATTTAAAAAAATAATTTTTGAAAATATACAAAATTTTTTCTATATAAATATCTAATAGTAAAACATATAAAATTGATTAAAGCAAATAATTTTCGAAAATATAAATATGCTTTTCTATATAAATATAATAATTTCTTAAAAAAATCTATTATTCAACAATTTCAAATTAAACTTGTATAAAATAATCTTTTATATGAAATTTTCTTAGTTTTCCCTTCCTGATAATTGGACGCTCCTTGTTGTTCTTTTCTCATCTCTCTTTTCCAAAGTAACTCTCGCTTTCAACAAAAATATTTCGTTGTTCTTTAAGTAAATTTTTTATAAAAATTATTTAAAGGCTCGACCCATTACTCAGTCTGAACTCTGTCTCTGCCAAAAGTTAGACATCAATAAAAGTGAAAGTCTCTAAGTAATTCAAATGGGATCCACTCGAAAATTCCCCTAAAATTAATAGCGCTCGGCGGAGTCTGTCAGTCTGGCTGATATGTAGCTGAGCAGCTGATGAACGATTTGTGGGGCCATCATAAATTAATGCCATATATACAGTTCATTATAAATGCAGAGCATGTGGCATATTTATCAATTAAAATGTTTCAACAGATTCAATAATAGAAATAAACGATGAACTTTCGAGCGTGTACATATATTTCTGGTTATATACTTGATGTGACTAAAAAGCGAGACAAAAGTAGACAAACATAAAGAATTAAATCATTAGCCAAAGAATTAGCGAGTCAATTGTTTCACAGTTATTCAGTGGATGCCCGAACGCCCCCCCCCCCCCGTTTTTTGGCTGATACGAAACGAGATTCGAACAAGTTTCGGACACTAGTTCGAATAAATTGCTCCAAAATGCACACACACACACACACGATTTCAATCATTTGTAGGTGCGAGTGTGTGTAGAAGAAAAACATCGAAACAACAAAACAAAATAAATAATTACAATAAAAGTGCCTGCTCATGGCCAAACAGGATTGTTAACGTTTTATGTATATGATTTCATATACATGCTCTTCATTGTTGTTGCTGTTTCCCCCTTTGTTATGTGTGCAAAAATTATTTATGCAAAAAAGCGGTCTATTGCTGATAATAAATAAATAGAAGCCAACGCCGACTCCACATTCCAAATATTTCGCCCAAAATCTCATCGCACGCCGATCGAAACAAGTTTATAGCATCTGCTTAGAGTCCACCATTTCATTAAATGCTCCGCTCCGATCTATGCATAACTCTCATAAGCCTAAGGTGCTTTTATCAATTTAAACAAAAGGCGGGCTTTTTTATGGCCAAGCATTTCAGGGCCTAAAAGAACCGAATTTGCTAACTAATCTCTAAGTAGTTAAAGTGCTTCTTTACGAGCCACTTACGGGGTCCCTTTCCCGTTACTTAGCTTGGCCAAAATGTGGGAGATTTGCCAACAACTGAAGCTCACCTGCTTAATCTCTCATTTTCGTATCAGCAACTGTATTTTGGCAGCGTGCGAGACTTATAAATAATTTATAGAGATTTGTTGCCGCGCGGCTCCCTTCGCATCGGCTGTGACAGCTGCTAAGCCTTCGTCATAAGGCCAGCTGGCGGGCTTTAAAAATTCATAATGCGCCGCTTGCAACAGCGGGCAGACGAAGTAGGCGTCAACTTTTACCTCTCTTTTTTTTTAATGCACTTTTAAGAAGAAGAAAAATAGAAAAACAGCGCCAAAAAAGTAAATAAAACTCATTAAAAATGTTTGCTTGCAGTTATAGCCCAGGCAACAGCTGTTGGCAACATGTTGCCGCAACAGCCGAAATGTTGCAATCTAACTCGCAGTACATGCACGTATAATTGCTCGGCCATCATATAATCAATTTTGCGTCAACTTTTCAGCATTCCAACAAATGGTTCACCATGAGAAGCAATACGCCTCACTTTCTGTCCCACATCTATTTTGGGTAATCCCCTCTTTCACCCTCCACTCCGCCTCCCCCCTCATATCCACTCAACATTCCCGTTGCCAAAACTCACAGACTTGCCAATTCATCGAGAGTAAACAGAGATCGGGAATTGTTGATTGTGATTCATATACCGCTCAGTAGTACATCAGCTGATGGCTGTGGGAGCTCGCCTAGCGACAGGGCTGAAGTCGTCAGACGTCACCTCTCGCAGTTGCCTCTATATGTAATTGGGTTAAGCTGTGGCTATCAAATAAAGCTTTCTGTCACTCGCCGGCTATATTTTTGATGCGCTCCGATAGATTCGGCGCGACAAGTTAATTCAAATCTGCATCGGCTTCCACTTTGGTCAGTCACCTCGTGAGAGAGCATGACGCCATATCGATATGCCAATCAGGTTTGAGCAATGCCGACAACGCAATTGTTCTCCATGGATTACAGCAATAAATCACTGGCCGTAGTCGTAGACAACGATTAGCTTAACAAAGAAATTAACCTGCCCTGCAGGTTCGAATCGTATACGATTGTGATCGACTGCTGATACGACGCAAGCTTAATTGAGCATCCACACAGATCGAGATTTTGAAAACGAAGAGGAGAAACGGCAACATTAAAAAAAAAAAGATTTTTATTTATATCTTCTTTTTTTTTGCACAGCGGTTCGTCGTGTGAAGCAGCACCACGCCCCCATTTTTTTTTTGCAGTCTGCTCAAAGTGATGTAAGTGAGGCAACTGTTCTGTATGCCGTCTGGGGATTGGGCTTGTTTTTGTTGCATTTTAATGTTGACAAGCGAAATTTATTGATAAGCAAACAAAAGACTTAAGACACGAACGTGGTGGCACTTAGCAAATGAGTTTGTTATTTTGGCGCGCACATGTTGTTTGCCTGTTGTTGTCACTCTCCTTGTTGTTGCTGTTGTTCCTGTTGTTGTAGCTCTTGCTTTAGCTGCCGAACGCGTGCGCTGCGTGCTCCAACTGCAAATTAGTGTCCCATTCCCACGAATTCTTTGCCAAAACATTGTGGGTGGCAGGCGCGCCAGCCTAACGTGTGGCGCACACACACACACGCACACACACACACACCGATTATAATAATAGAATTCGGCGCACAAACAAAGCAATCAAACAAGCTGCGGCCGCAGCATAATTTGAATATGCAGTAGCTATTTTCGCGTTGCTTTTGATTTTGTTTTTGTTTTTTTCGCATCAATATTTGGCGACTTTCAATTTGAAACAAACGCCAATCACAAATCGAGATTTCATATTTAAATACAGCCAAGCGTTCTTTGTTCATGAATTCGTCGTTTGCACCTAGCCACAAAGCCCATCGACCGACAGTGCATACAAAACGATTGATTAAATTGCCCAACGCAAATTATAAAGTGCGTCAAAATGAGCCCCGTTACAAGCCGAAGCAGCGCACACCCTCACTTCGCCTCCTCCATATCGATCTGGCCAATACGGAAGATCCATATTTCATTTTCTGAATATTCTTTCAACTGTAAGCTCCCTTTTCTACTATATATTGATTAAATACATAAATATTTCATGAAAAATATTTTTTTTAAGTTATAAATATTCACAATAATATTATCATGATAGGGAATAAATTGTATTAAAAATATATATTCTAATTCATTTGAAGGGCCTTTCGATTGATTAAATATATTAATATTTCATGAAAAATACATATTTTTTTAAATTAAAATATTTATAATAATATTCTCATAATTTTCAAATTTTATTAAAAATATATTCCAAATCATTTGAGTTTATACCAAGGGCCCTTCCACTCTCTCGAATTTTCTGAGTATTCTCCATGAATTGTTCCCTGTCTCCAACTGAGTGTGAAATGCGGTAGATCCCTCGTAAGAGCATCAAAAGCAATTAACAATTGCGGCGCTCAAAATGAAAGTAGCCGAGGGTACATCGGACCCAAGACAATTTATCGGCCTTTAGTTTGTCTTTGACTTTGCAACGAGCACATCCCATTCATATACCTTGATATATATAGTTAATATACACGCAAGATATATATTTGGAGTGCGGTTAATTAATAGTTGTCCGATCATCATCATCATTATCATCATCATGACCGTGGTGCGTCGTCGGCTGCGGCGTCAGTCGCTGAAGGATTTTCTGGGCGCGCTCTACTCGCATCGTCGGTTCTCCCTGGAGAAGCTGCGTCACTTTCAGCAAATACAAAATCGCCGGCAACTGATGTGTAAGGCTACATAGTTAATAATCGTATTCAACTAGTGAGTGGCAAGGCTTTAGCGGTTGGTGGTTAGCAATACGATACAATGCTCGCCCCGCAGATGGCTTCATAGTTTTAATGGTTCTTGGGCTCATTAAAAAAGGCCGGATCGGATCTGGCGGCCTGGCCGGGCCTGGCCATCTTTGGAAAGGAAAATTCCCTTTCAAACTGGTTGGGCAACAGGATCTAAAACGCAGACCTGTGCAGAGAACAAGTCCAAGCCAGCTGCCAGCCGGGCCAAGCACAGACGAGACAAATCCAGCCACAAGATCAAAGCAAGGTCGCAACGAAGCCAATAAGCGCTATGTGGTTGAAGCCTAAAGCCCAAGCTCAAGATCAAGATCGACTTTAATGTGATTCATGCAATTCAAAGACGCTTCGCGATCTTTCTGTGACTGTTC
>JABVZY010000003.1:894511-921309 GCA_020883555.1 Drosophila nannoptera | reverse complement strand
AAACAAAACCATATTTGACGGTCAAGCGCATCGAAGCGATTCACTACACACACAGTTGTATCAATCAGCCGAACTTCACTGCTGATAATGGAATGGGCCGCTAAAAGTAGCCCACATGTTTTTTCTCGGACTTGACGTTTCACCTACAGGAATTTTGGACCCGAGCTGCTGTTGTTGCTCTCTTGCGCCAGAAGGTATAAGCAATAAAGTGAGGAGATGCCCAAGCCAACAGCGCCACCCAGGGCGCATTTTCGCAGGCCAGCTAATATTTAGAATATTCACAGTTCAGGGTATTCAGTGGATAGAAAATATTACATATTGTCATCTCACCTGTCGATTTGTAAAGCAGACCCGTGCCTGCACCTGCTATGATGGTATTTATATTATCATCCTGATTACGTACTTGCTGCAACAACACTCCACAAGCCGAATATAGCACAGCCACCGTACCTAACGTATTCGCTGTACCTGAGCCCTGCTTCATGACGTGATTAATTAATCTGCAAAGAAAATAGAGAAATAATATTAGGTACAAACGCATACAAGCAAATATATACTTATTGTACCGCGTACAAATATCATTATGCGTATCAACACGACATATATATAATGCTAGCCACTTACTGGGTACGACGAAGTTTCCCCGTCTGATTGAGCGCATTAGTAACTTTTATGCCATTGTAGACCCCCGCCAAACCACCAACGCCACCACCTATCAACACAGATGTTCCTATCTGTGAAAATGCCAATTCAAAACGTCCACGCTGCTTGCTAGCACCCTCAGGAAATATAAATTCAGGCTGCGCTTGCTGAAGAAATTGCGAATCATAGTTAAGGTATGGCGATACGGGAACACTGCCAAAAGTGCTCGTTGTAGGTGGGAAGGTTGATGTTGCTGGTGTCTGTGGATCGTCAACTGTATGGTACAAATAAGATTAATATAAATAATATAGATTTCCATTCAAAAAACCCACATGTAACAGCTTGCACAATTGCGTAATTTTCAACGTTGGATTATTGCTTACCGGCTGGTGAGGTCCCTAATGAAAATGGTTTTCTTAAGAAGTCGTCACTCATTTTGGAATTTATTTGTTTGCCTTGAATTGTTACTAATTTACGACCAATCAGATGGTAATTTAATAAAAGCTTACAACACAAATGGAAAACAAAAAGTTTCCCGTGCTCTGCTTATGTTTCTAATTTTTTTTAACTTGTACTCTTGTCAGCGTGACATTTGTAACACACGTGTGTTGTTAAACACTTCGTGAGAATGTGTTTTGCAACACTATTATATTTAAATTTAGGTTGCCGTTGGGAGAACGCTGAATCTAAACAGCTGTTTGATAATCAGCTGTTGCTCCTAGCTATGCAGCACTCAATATACTTCTTATCGTTATCGAGCTGAGCGCGTATTTTGCAGCACTACGGCTGTGGTTTTCGTTGCGTACGGTTGTGTTTTGATGGTTGGTTTTATCCGTAGGTTGTCCATTATCCCTAAATGAAATAGAAAAGTAAATAATAATTAAGTTGTGTGGTTATCAAACAAAGGGACTTAATACTGTACACAAGTAATTAAGACTAAAAGAGCCCTATAAAATTGAGCGCGACATCGTTGATGTTGTGCTTGGTGTGGGAGTAGAAGGTGTGGAGTCTGAGCAAAGGTAGCCGGCATTTAAAGTGTATTCGTATTTACTTTTGCTGGTCGAGCCTGTACCATCTTATCCCTCATCAATGTCGTCCACCGAGGGGAAAATTTCGCGTCTGCTGGGACTAGCGCAAAAGTTTAATAATTTCTACTTGACAGGTGAGTAATATCAACGCTTTTGTTGTTGTTGTTGTTTCATGTTTGACTACGTTGTCATTTGCCTTTTGGCCCTGAAAATGGGTTTGGCCGCTGCTGACCCTGTATATGTATATATACACGCAAAATGAAAACACTAACTCTAACTTGTGGGCGGCTTGGGCGCCAATACATTGAGTGCAGCAGAGCGTTTACTGCAAGTGCAGCAAAAACGAGAACAAGAGAGGGTAAATTATCGATTAGTTTGTTTACTTGTATGTACGTGCCAAAGTGTGGAAATGTGTGTGTGCAGCTGCTGTTGACGGCACTACCAATATGTATCATTGCCATTTCGTTTCTCAGCATCCAATCAGCACTGCATTGACATTGAAATTAATTTCCTTTTTGGCTATTTTTATAGCAAGCAAATGCGCGGAAATTGTCCTAAGTGCTTTTCTCTAAGTGTGTGTTATCGATCTACCCACTTCCGTCCGATAATTTCACCTGTTGCGGTCGGTGGTAATCCGATGCGGTTAAATATTTGGTTGTTTTCCCGCAAATTGGCCAGATTTTCATAATAAGGAGCGTTTTCGCATGTAATAAAACAGCTGTGCCATATCGAATTTCACAGTAAAATTCTTCGAGCATTATTTGCAATTATACAAAATGTAATGGTACACAAACAAGTGACTCTTATGCAAGATCAATTTAAACAGCCAATCGCTTAGTGAATTCAAATACATATGCCCACACACGCACACACATTTTCTTAGGCATTCAAGATCACAAACTTAGCGACATAATATATTTCATACATATTAATAAATATCTATGTATAGATGTGTACTGATCTTATGCCCGAAATTACGCGCAGTGACAAAACTTTACAAGTTATTTGCCACTGATTTGGTCGTTTAAACAGATTTTTATCACCTCACCTTGAGGGCAACTAATAACATTTTTAGCGCCAACAACAGAAAAAGCGGCAACAGCTGAAGCATCTCTCACACACATCGAACTCTATAACAATCAGATATTAGTATATACACTTACACACATATACATATTGTTGTGAGTATATTTAGGGATGTATGCGCTTGGCTTAATAAAGTGCAAAAAAGACGTATGTTTGCTCAATTGAGACAGAACAGTCCTCATTTGCTCTCACCTTTATCCTCTCCTTCTCTCTCTCTCTCTCTCACTCTCTCCCTCTCTTCCACTGCTCTATATATTCATCCAATCTTTTTTTATTTACCACTCTTTTGCTGATAAGCGGCAATAAACGCTTTCTGCTATTCGCTATACTTTCTATTTTGCTTCCAACTATTGCCACTTGTTTTGCTATAAATTTTTTAATTTAATGTGTTTGGTTTTTTCACTCGTATTTTTATTGCGTTATACACTTCATTTAGCGGGCATATTAACTGCCTCAAATTCCATCTATACATATATAATTACTGTGCCGATCAGAAACAATATATTTCAATTTGACTATAGAAAATTTTTTCTTACATGATGACATTTTTAACTTTAATTATTATGTAATTATTATGAGATTCCTGATTCTGAAATTTGTATTCCCAAGATACAGTGTTCCACAAAAACTTAATGAGAATCTATTTGTTGATTTTATTTGTTGTACTTTAAAAGCTTTTTTCACTTCAAAGTTGTTTATCTGCGGATCTTGAAGCGAATGGCGAATGACGAATTTTGTGTTTATGTTTTGTTTCCCCGTTTGTTTTTCTGTATACATTCGCTGGTACAGTGATACAATGACTGAGTTAGCCATCTAATAATTCAGCGACGATCTCGCTAACCGGCACAAACTGGTATATTGATTATATTATCTGACATTGTTCTTACTTATCGCATTTTGATAAAAAAGATTGCCCTTATTGTTGCTTATTTATAGGAAGTATTGGCAATTTAACGACAATTGTAAATTAGTGAAATTGATATTTGAACTTAAAGGTGATTAGTTGAACTTTTGTAAGAAGAAACATTTTAAGAAAAGGCAGCACGAAGACAAAAATATCCTACAAATATAGTAGGATTAGTTTTTCGATAATAGCAGTACTAGTACTTAAGACCTATTAGTCGCCAATTATTCCAATTAGGTTCTTAACTTATCTAATCAGGACGCACGTGCTATGTGCTTCAGTCTAACTTGAGAATGAGCTTTGAAGTTTCTCCATAGCAAATCTTAATTTGTTGTGAATGAAACTGGAAAGACATTTCAACCGGTAAATACAAATTTCTTATCATATTATATAATAATAAACCTATAAATGTCGCGTTGATAAGTAAAATCCGGTTATTTCCAGTTTTGGCAAAATGTTTCAGTGACACGAATCGGGACTAAAATATTTATGTTTATATATGCTTTCAATTTTGTATTGTAATGAAATGTAGTATTGCCTTAAGATTATCAACACAATTCCACAAAGCAAAAATATTGAATTATGGCTGTGCATCAGAATTATTTTTGCCCGTTTCAGATATTATTCTATCTTTCAGATTCCTATTTTTCTCAAACTAATCTATAAGTTATACTTGTATATTTTAAAGGTTTCTTATCAATTTTAAAGTTTAATTATATATCTTAAATATCAGACATATACTTTGATATCATTTAATTACCCACAGCATTTATTCCATAGCAATAAAAATAAATTATAGTGTATACTCCAATGCGCCTAGAAATAGGAACTCATTTTTTCTAATTGCCCAAAAATACAATTAGACGGCTATCTGCGTCAGAGCAATGCTACCCATGGCGAATTGGTTTCTCGCTAATTAATATTTGTTCTGTCACAGGTATACATAAGGACGACATACGTCCATTTCTGGTTGAGGGACAACAAGTTGGCCTCATTAAATCGGATGTCTTCAAGCAGCTGCTTAGATTTCCTGAAGTCTTCTGCATACGAGACTGTCAATATACCAAGCAGGTGATTATTAACTTTAAGCGTGCCAAGTACGTATATGTATGTATTATTTGACAGGGTCTGGTGGAATTAAATCCGGCGTTCCGAGACTATAACGAGCGTAGCGCACAACTGGAAAAAGTATTATGTGATTTGCGCAAAGATGGTTTGTTCCCAGCTCTTCAAGGCTGGCGAGATGAATGTTTTGAGGTGAAATCCGAGCACAAGGCACTCCTGAAGATGGAGAGAGCGGCGACGCCGCTGTTTGGCGTTCGCAAATATGGTGTGGATATTAATGGCTATGTGAGACATCCGCAGCACGGCTTGTGCATTTGGCTGCAGCAGCGCTCCAATACCAAGGAAACCTGGCCTGGCAAATGGGACAATATGGTGGGTGGCGGTCTGTCCGTTGGCTATGGCATAATGGAAACGGCAATTAAGGAGGCCGCAGAGGAGGCATCAATTTCAAGTGAACTCGTCAAGAAACTGGTTTCAGCTGGCTGTGTCTCATTCTTTTTTGAAAGCGATCAGGGACTGTTTCCGAATACTGAATATGTATTTGACTTGGAACTACCGGTGGACTTTATTCCCCACAATGCCGATGGTGAGGTACAGGCCTTTGAGCTGCTGCCAGCGAACAAGTGTATGGAACGCGTCTTTACAGCCGATTTCAAGACAACATCGGCGCCTGTTGTTATTGATTTCTTAATAAGACATGGCTACATAACAGCCGAAAATGGTTTGTATTACAGTTCGACTATGAAATCACAATCATTGACCTATCGAACTCAAACATTTTTTATAGAACTAAACTTCACGCAGATTGTGGAACTATTGCATGTGCCGCTGCAGTCTTTGTACACGTACAAAACGCGTCTCGAGCAGAAACTGCAACAGCATCAACCGACACTGCCCAATGACGAAAATTACCACAACTGTGCAAGTGTACCGAAGAGGCCCTTGGAGAACGGGCATAACAAAAAAGATGTGGCTTAGGCTAAACAATGCCGACGGATAATGGACAACGAAATGAAAGTGGACTGTGGAGATTCTGGCATGACCATTGTATTGAGAAGCCGTGGACTTGTTTGAGAGACTGCTTTTGTAGTGGGATTTGTGAAATCCAAAAAAAGGAAACAGCCAATAATATACACACAAATATATAAATGAAATTAAGTAAGGCAAAGAACAAGACACAACCTATCAGCCAAACAAACGTAACGAAAAAGTATAATCTATTAAAACAATTATTAACTAATATAAAGGCGACACTAATGTTAAATTTTATGTTTATATTGACTCGTGAAAATAAGAATGTATGTATGGTATACACATGCTTAGAAAGGTTACATATATAAAAAATTATGAAATTATTTACAATATTTATTATATATACTTACCGCATGCATAGGCATAAGCATAAGCTAAATATACATATTATATACTATCTTATATAACCCACTATATATAATTGACAAAAACGCACGCATATAACTAATTTGTTTTGTGCTTTGATATTCCAATCAAGTAATAAATGCAAATGAAACGACGTAACATTCATTTTGCGAAGAAATAAAAATTAGTGAATATAAACGGACAAGTTACATAAACATTTTAAGCTTATATAACACATATAAATAAATAAATATATATATATAGTTAAAATATAAATGAGATATTAAATGACATTTACTACTATGTGTGTGTGTACCAAAGTGCTCAAACTTAAGCAAAATGTAATATCACTTAGTTTCTGTTAAATTTGTAAAACTTTTTTAACTTAATAAATTAAAACACCTAATTGGCGCCAAACTTAATTCAAATCTTGTAAAATCCTATGGAAGCCTATCTTATTACTGCTTATCGAAATATTAGGTCCAAAGCAACAAGAAAAGTTGTTTTGTAGTTATGCAGCCCTAAAAAAAGTTGAAATCACAACGGGTGTGGCAACGCCAAGCAGGTAGCCATCTTTCTTTCTTTCCCCAACTTCACGACCGCGTGGACGTCGATACGTAAAAGGTTAGCAAATATTTAAAAAAACTGTCTTAAATTTTAATGAAATCCAGTTGAAACGTGCATCAATATGTGTTTGTTTGTGCACTGCACATATATGATATGTGAAATGTTTCTAAAAGTGTTTGCTTATTGCAGGGAACAACAGCCAACAAAATGACCAATTCAAAGGGTTACCGTCGCGGCACCAGAGACATGTTCTCTCGCCCATTCCGCAAGCATGGTGTCATCCCCCTATCCACATACATGCGCGTCTTTAAGATCGGCGACATTGTTGATATTAAAGGACACGGCGCCGTACAAAAGGGTATGCCCTACAAAGCTTATCATGGCAAAACTGGCCGCATATTTAATGTCACACAACATGCTGTTGGTGTTATTGTAAACAAACGGGTGCGCGGTAAGGTTCTTGCCAAGCGCATCAACGTGCGTATTGAGCATGTGCATCACTCCAAGTGCCGAGAGGATTTCCTGCGCCGCGTTAAGGAGAACGAACGTCTGCTTAAGGATGCCAAGGAGAAGGGTAAATGGGTAGTCCTTAAGCGTCAACCCGAGCAACCCAAGAAGGCTCATTTTGTCAAGAAATTAGAGGAACCCATCGCTCTGGCGCCAATTCCATATGAATTCGTTGCCTAAAATTCGCATTGAAGGAGAGATGTGTTTGTTTACATTTTGTGTAGATTGATTAATTCTAAACTAAGTTTTTAATAGAATTGATTTTCTATATGATTGCTGTAAACAATCAGTTAATTGTGTTTTTTTGTATATAAACGGGGTGAATTTTAAGACAAAAGTAACGGGTTGTTGAAAGGAGAGAGAAACAGCTGTGATAGCCATGCTTCTTCTTTCGTTATTCAGCTGCGTGGCTTTGGTGAAGAAAAAATTAGAAAAGTGAAAAAAATGCATTGTGCAAAACTAAAAATTTCTAACGTGTGTGAGATATGCGGCAAGTGTTTTTCCAAACCTGCTTTGCTTCGCCGTCACTTGGTAGTGCATAGCCAAGAAAAATCATTTATTGTAAGTCGTGCATGTGCTTCAAGCTTTTCTACGGCTATAATTAGTAAATTAACTATTATAGTGCGACAGATGTCATAGTCATTTCTCGCAGAAAAGTTCTTTGCAACGCCACGTTCGCATGAAGCACGCCGTGGCTGCAGAATGCAACGATTCAGATGTGGCAGAACATGCGCTAGCTGCTTTAAAACTGCTCCAAGCCAGTCACACAACAGAGGAAAACACGAATGAAAGCCGCAAATCAATAGAGACTGTTTTCCAGCAACCAGAGGTGCAACAAACGCTAGAAGAAGAAGCATATTCCAACGTGATAGAATTGAAAGATAAACTAAACCCAAACGGAGTAGTGCACTTGTTGACTACACAGTGCATTCTGCGACAGAGGCCAAATCGATGGTACTATGTATGTGAATATTGCGCTAAAGAATTTAGTAAGAGCTACGATTTAATACGGTAAGTCAGAATGAAGAAGATACGTTACTAGTCATCTGCAATCATTGCTTGATGCTTTCTAGGCATCGTCGTTCGCATACTAAAGAGACTCCCTATCTATGTAGTCGTTGCCTCAAGCGATTTGCTACGCTGAACAAACTAAATGTCCACCAGCGTCTCGTCCACGCTGGAATGAACAAATATGCTTGCAGTGAATGCTCTACCAGCTTCAGTTTCAAAAAGCAGCTCTACGCTCACCAAAGTGAAAAACATTCCAATTTTCTTTATAGCTGCGAGCACTGTAAACGCAACTTCCGAACAAATTCTGCTTATGAAGCGCACAAAAAACTAGAAACGGATCCTGTAAAAGCAAAACTTATGAAAATGTTACCACAACCGGTAATCTGGAAACACAACTACAAGTGCATTTACTGTAAAAAAGTGTTTAAACGAAAGTTCAATTGCCGCATACACATGTTAATACATTTCAGACGTTTAGTAGAAAAGGAGCATATAAAACATGGCTGTTTGCAATGTGGCAAGTACTTCAAGAAACCTAGCGATTTGGCCCGTCATCTACTTACACACTCCAAGCTGAAGCAACACATTTGTCAGGTGTGTGGGAAGCACTTTTCTCTGAAGTCTACATTGTCGAGGCATTTAAAAACGCACCAGGAACAGCGTAGTACATTCAATTGTCAAGTGTGCGGAAAATGCTATGCTACTAAGGCTTCATTACAGTTGCATCTGCGTCTGCATACCGGGGAGCGACCCTTCAAATGTGAAGTCTGCGGGGAGACTTTTCGTACTTCAGGACATCGGCTAGAGCATATGCGCGCCGAACGTCACAAGAATATATCGGCTAATGCACTGCTTCTTTGAGTTGCAATAATATAAAAATCTATATTTCAGTTGCTATTACATCTATGTCCCCACGTTTTACTGGTTAAACCCAGGTGAAGTTCCGTAGTAGTACTGTTTATCGAACTGCTGGCTCTTGGAAAGTTCACAAATCTTTTGCCGCTTGTCCGCCAATATGAACTCGTCTTCCTCAATCATTTCTGAATCGCCTCGTTTTCGTCGCATAGTCTCTATTGGTATATTCTCGGCTGACTCATCCAGCTCATGCACTTTGTAGACTAGATAGATTGGTTCAATATATTTGTTTGATCTGAAAAGTAAGAGTTATTAATAGAATTAATATGACAATAAATTCAAACTTACAGTGGAAGAATGTATGGATCGAAGGGAAAGAAAGTCTCAAGAGTTTCTTCTGGCATTAGCTTGTCATGGCCATAGATAGTAGCCAATTTACGACGTGCATTACGCTCCAACACAGTATGACAATATGCCAATTGGTAGGTACGTGTTACTCCCGCAAAAGCGGTAGCCACCGGAGGCAGACAATAGCGCAGAGGATTTAGGTGGCACATAGCAAGCCTTGACAATTGGAGGGTGTTCAGCAAAGCCAAATCTGTGAAAACATGAACTTATTAGTCTCAAGGAAACCATTAAATTGTAAGCATATATTAATTCAATTCCTTACTCTTATGATTGATAGTCAACTCCCGTGCTCGGAAAGCAATTAAATAAAACATTGCCTGACAGACAGAGAAAAAAACTAGATTGGCTTTGAGAGAACAGTTCTTACTGCTAAACTCGTCCGAGTCGTTAAGATAGTTGTTTGCCCAATTGGCCAGCTCCTTGAGATAGTAAGTTATTGTACTAAAAGCAAAAACATTTAAATATAATTTCTAAAAAAACAACGGAATACTGCCAATAGCCTACCTCAGCTGAACAAACTTTGCTCGCGCTAGAAAACTGGCTATGTAGCTAACAGCAGCATGTCGTATGATTGAGGAAATATTAGGATTTTGCACCTTTTGCCACAAAGCGCTGAGAAAGCATTCAGCGTAAGCCGGGCGAATACTGCACGCAAAAAAGATCACAAACTGCACATGATGAGTATTGTGGCTGGGTAACAGCACCTCATCGAATATATGAATGATCATCTTGAAGAACCGGCTTTTGGTAAGGCGCTTCTCTTCGGAATCACCAGGTTGCGGTCGGCATTTATCGTCCAGGAACTTGAAAAGTTTCATTAAACATATGTCCAGCATTTGACCAATCGGATGTTCTAACGCTTGTGGCGGCTTAGGAGGTTGATTCACATCATCCATTTGGAATAACGTTTCGTCATCCATTTTATCTTCATCATAACTTTCTTCCTTAAGTTCTTCGATTTCATCGCGTGGCGCATTTACGTCCAAAATGAGCAGTCTATCAACGAAAATTCATAAGTGAAATGTTGTTAAATGGATTCAAATCCCCACTCACTTCTGCAAGACCAGCTGCAACAACAACTCCTCGAATACCGGCTTGTAATCCATTAACCATAGTACATTGTGCAAATACCCAGCAGTCACATGAGCTGCCTTTTTAAAGTATGGGAACTTTGACGCCACCGTCTCAACGACCACATCGAAAGCCATAGGTACGGCAGTCAATATACGATTCAGTAAATTGTGCACAGTTTGAAGTTCAGCATTTACACGTTCCGATGGGCAACCGTTTACCCATTCCGTCGACTCTTGATCGCTTGGAATCCAATTTAAAATAAGTTTGGCTATGCCAATATGTATATACGAGTTATAAGCAATCATAATATCGATGCTGAATTCGGCATAGGCCTGAATAGCATCTGGGCCATACTGCTTCCAATTTACCGAAAGTAAAGCCTCAACTACATTCGCAAAGTCAGGGTTCAGGCTGTGGACTATTTTCCGTGCATCCTTCATTATTTGAATTACTTCATCTTCCTATAATGTAAGGATTTAAAACATATTTCTAACGATTTGTCCATTTTACTTACACTAAGATCAGCCTCTCGAAGATAATATGTAAACTCCTGTATCAAATGGAAATTTTGTTCCTCTAAAGCCACACGGACTGACTCAACAATGCCTTTCTCCTTGGGTGTCACGAAGCGTACCCTATTGAGAGCAGCTGTCTTTGCACGTTCACGATCCGCATTGGAAAAGGGTTTCAATATGGATGAATTTGTCGTTTTGCTGCTGTAGACAGACATTGCGCGGAGCTCCAATACATAAATTTTAAAGTATTTCCTAAATATAAGACAATTGTTCCAACTAAAACTATTATCGTGAACAAATTTGCCGATTACTGCTTATTTTTCTACGTTGTTAAGCAACAACGAAAATACTCTACAAAGTTAGTATTTAAGAAAACTGGCATTATTTTAAGATAATTCACTTTTTACGGTGCTCTTTTGCTAACGTACTACCGCAGCTGAAATTAAAACACGTGTGGAAACTTTAGTGTGGCCAAGTTTTGTTTACGTTGAAATACTTTGACAGTCACAACATTTGGAAACATTACTACTCAAAACCACATGCATCGCGCCTTATTGTTGTTTGTGACATACTAATAATAAAATGGCTTCGGTTTTTATGGTGGACACTACTGGTGACCAGCAACTAATAAATAGCTATGGGAAGCAACATTCCTCTGCACTGTACAATGGTGTTTCCAATGATTTGCAACTGACTGGTGATCAGGAAGATAGTGGCGATGATAATGAGGAAGATGCCGGGGAAATGGAATTATTTGGCGTCAAGCTGAACTGTAAAGATGTCACTAAAGCGGTTATCGCAACACAAGAAAAAGCCAACAGGCTATCATCTAAAGTGAAAATACAACTCGATGAAGTTAATGAGATGGTAAACGAAGCTGTAGAAAATGCGGGAACCCATAAACTACAGAAGCGTCAGCGCACCACAGAAATCGATAACGATGTTAGCGCGGATGTGATTGTACGGAAAACAAATGTAGAGAAGGACATGCAGAATACAAAGCAAATTAATGGGATTGAGCAGATGAAAGCATTACCAACAGTTTCCCGCCGCAAGCAGCCTGTACTAAACAGAGTAAGTCTCTATAAATTATTGGTCAGGATTTACCAGAGAGCTCTATGATGACATATTCGACAACCGAAGCTATGCTAATGAGCATGGCTAGAGCGGGCGTCTGCTGCTTAAGGCTTCTGCTGTTTCAAGACTCACAGACAATAGCACAAAGTTTCGTCCGTTGTAATCTTAGCTGACACCTTAGAGCATGTGGCGTTTGCTGTAAGGCCAACGGAATAGCAATGCCATTTCACGCTAGACTGTTGTTTGTATACAAGCAAAGACAAATAATTTAGGCGTGGGCGTACAAATCTTAAAAAAAAAAAAAAACGTAAACAGTGCTTTTGTCGAAAGAAACACAGCAGTGGCTGAGGCAGGCGTTGTCGCCACATTGACGACGTCTTTAGTAATCTGAGTGCTAATCCACGCCATTGAGTACATTAGGATATTTGATTGTCATTTATAAAACAAATATGTTTATTACAGGCTGAACGGGCAAAGACTAAGGGTAGCGGCTGGTTTGATTTACCCGCAACGGAGATTACGGATGAAATGCGCAACGAGCTGAAGATCATACAAATGCGTTCAGTTCTAGATCCCAAACATTTCTACAAAAAGAACGACTTAAAGGTGCTACCCAAGTACTTCCAAATTGGCACTGTCCAACACTCGCCCCTGGATCATTATAGTGAGCGTCACACGCGAAAGACGAAAAAGTCGCTTGTAGATGAGCTGCTTGAGGATGAGGCCTTCCAAAGCTTTAACAAACGCAAGTACAAGGAGGTGATAAAGCGAACGGACATGTATGCTCACCGAAAGGCGATGAAAAAGATGAAGAAACTTAAGAAACACAAATAAATAACACTGTTCACTTAAGAATGTTTTTTCTTAATCAATATGTTTCAACGTAGCTACGTTATTTTCGCTCCACTAGATGTTTCATTGACATCTTTATCTTCTTGTAATACATTCAACATATGACGTGCGAGCTTATTGAACAACTTGGCATACTCGGAATCTGGATGCTTAATGATTACCGGCACCCCGGTCTCCCCACAATCAGCTATGTGTGTATGTAGAGGCAAGGATATAAGGGTGTCTGGCAGATTGTGGTGTCTAGCCTCATCTTGTTTTTTGAAAAACTCGTTTCGATGATTGCATTTATCACAGATGGAATATCGCATATTCTCAACCAATCCGAGGATGGGAACTTTTAATTTGTGATACATTTCAGCGCCGCGTATTGTAACATCAACAGCAGCTTTGTGCGGGGTGCTAACCAAGAGAACCCCGGTGACTGGCACGTTTTGTGTAAGCGAGAGATGGACGTCTCCTGTACCAGGTGGTGTATCAATAACCAATATATCTAATGGACTCCATTCGGCTCCCTTAAGCAACCGTTGTATGGCTGACATGACGAGTGGCCCACGCCATATAATGGCACCATCTGGGGGGGTCAGCATTCCCATCGACAGACATTTGACATTGTAGTTTTGTGGTGGCAACATCAGGTTCTTTTCATTTATGAGCGGTTCACTATGGACGTTCATCAGCAGTGGTATGCTGGGACCGAAAATGTCACCATCCAATAGTCCAACTCGTGCTCCGAGTTTCGCCAAGCTACAAGCAAAATTTGCTGCAGTAATTGATGTATGTTGCATTAGGTTGTTATTGATTTAAACTATATAAAAACTAACCTGCCACAGTACTTTTACCTACTCCCCCTTTACCGGACGCAATCACAATTATATTTTTGACACCCGGTAACGCTTCCCGTTTCGGCAAACTACGAGCCATGAGGGCAGTCTGATGATCGCTCAATTTTTTCGCAAAGCTGCGCCGGCACAAGTGCATCAATAACGCCATTATCTCTAGTTGCTTGTATTAAAAAAAAAATAAATGGTCGTTACGTCGCTGAGCCTGGGGACTAGAGATGAGAACAGAAGACACTATCATCTACATGCATAAAAACTCCATATGTATTTAAAAATGCCCATCATCGTTAATATAAAAACGCATTTTCTTTTGAGAAGTTTGGTCACATTGTTTGTTAAATCGCGTTTTTGGTGCAATACATTTGAAACTGGCATCTTCCTAATAAATAATGGATACAGATGAGATCAACGAATCTACAAAAGGTGAAGATGATGATGATGTACTTTGGTCAATTGAAGATGATACATTGTTCCAACCTTGTGGACTCATAAGTCATACTTCGTCCAGCAACAACAAAACGAAGTCCGTTTTCGTCACATGGAACGAATATTATCTGCTAAATTACCGGTTTAAGAAATCAAAAAAATCAAATAGAATGGAAATGACAAAGGTACGCATTCCATTGCCAAAGGGAAGCCATCTACGTAGCATTCACATGCTGGAGTACAATACGTTGCTTCTAATGTCGGATGGACGAGTTTATTGTTTTGGTTCCATCAAATCACTGCATTTACTGCCCTGGCTTAAAGGTGTTCGTGCGTTCGCGCGGACTCATGAGGGCTTCAGCGTGGTGCGTCACAATGAGGAATCGCAAAAACTACTACTACAGGTATACGTGGACTTACCAAGTTTGGGAAAGGGAGAGAGCACACTGCAGAGCACTTATGATGTAACCTACGATGAGCAGAATATATTTCAATGCGACTGGCAGAACGATTCATATACCTTGTTAACAGTTACCGTATCCCAATCACATGAGAAGTTTATGCAGTGTCTTTTCGGTACTGCTTCGATTACGAATAAGCAAATTCACATATTCAGCATTTCGGGTCATGTATTTGCACTTATACCTCAAGAGATAGAAGAAGTTACTGATGAGGGTACAAATGTTGAGTCAGAACAGCCATATAATATTGAAATCTTATGCATATACCCATCATCTGTTAAATTAATGCGGGTATTGCCTGAACAAAATTTATGCTTGGTGTACCTTAGCTGCGGAAGTGTTGACATTTGGTACGTGTCCCAATTGCTTGGCATAAAGCAACGCCAAATGTACTACACTGGAAGCGAATGGCTTGACTTTGATGCTACTAGCGAAAATGGAGACTTCTATTATACTGACGGAGACCAGTTGGTGCGTTTACGGTTTCAATATGATGCTCAGTTAGATGATTGTCAAGTAATTCGCTGTGTCAAATCAGTGCCTGGTATGCAAGCCTGCGCTTGGTTACAAGACATTGAGCAGTTGGTGTGCCTTAGTGACAATAATATATTCTATCGGATTGCATTTAGCATGCAACAGGTTTCCAGCGAGGAAGAAGATGTCGGTGCTTTGAGTGATCTAACGCCAGCAGTCATGGAGCAACTGCGTACCAATGCACAAGCTGTCCAGCATTATGAAAAGCAGCCAGCCGAGCTGGTGGAAGCCATACAGCGCGAACATGAGAAGCAACAACTTGTGGCCGTGGCACGCAATGAAAACAGAATTGGGGGTAGCTTGGAGGTAACCCTAGAGTATTGTAGACAGTTGCCAAACTTTGGAGCTAATGCCCTACTGCTCCATACAACAAGACAGGCTCCTCTTGACAGCAGCTGTCTCTTCGCTATATTACAATTAAGGTTCAAGGAAAGTGAAAAACTGTTACTCAGCAATCACTGGCAGTTGCTCGTTTATCATGGACATATGGTCCATTTACATCGTGTTCCGACGAATTTGCTGTTAAGTCGCAGCTGCAGAATCGTAATACCAGTAAAGAAAGTATTTAATGAACGATTACCTGAAATTACGGTTAAACTTGTTGCATTCATTGATCTCCACTCCGAAATCAGTGCAGTCGTGCTCCCTTTCATAATGCAGGAGCATGGCGACACATACCACACCCTATTTAGTCAACAACTTCAGGCCCTTAATCTTTATAACGAACACCAACTGTCAGACATGATTACTAAAACAAGCGCGAAAAGGATACAACCTACAATTAACCAAAAGATTATGTCGCCTGGTGGCTTGAATTTGGAGAAAATAGCGGATATCTGTAATGCAAATGGAAAGATTGAAAATAATATTTTAGATTTGTACTTTATAGACAGTAAGTTAACCATTACCAGTAGCATTGAGGGTGAAAAAAATATTTTAAACTTACAAAGTGAGGATATTTCTGCGTTATATTACATTAAACAGCATTTGTATTTAAATGTGGATCACGACTTTGAGCCGGGAGTGTCAGGTGAAGATGCAAAATTATGCATATTGGTAATTCTGTAAAGATATTAATCGTTGATAAAATTAAACTAAAATGCTTTTTTTCCAGAAACTTCAACATGAAGTGGATCGATTCTATGGAACACAATATACCAATGAGGAGAATGAAGTAAATACTCACATACATTTAGAATCTTTGTTACTAAAATATAATACATTGCGCGACACTGTTTTTTAAAACCAAATAAAGTTCTTTGAGTGATTGGGTTTTTGGCGCGCTTTAAACCGATAACTTTTATAGCTGTAGTGCTACCGCCCTCTGTTGTATTGTCATTTGAACACGTGAAGTAGGTTGCGCATGAATTGTCAACTGCTAAATGCAACCCTGGAACTGAGCGGCCTGTCAAGTTCTTCCTTTTTCTTTTTCACCTACGTGTGAAGACATCGCGTATCTTGCGGCGGTGTTTGATTTTCGTTAAAAAGTGAAAAATGGTGAGCCTAATCACTGAAATAATACCACAAGCGTCTCAATTAAAGTGTTCGCAAATAAAAAATAGCTAAATTGCACGAAAACAACTTGTGATGCTGTGTTAATTGAGAGATGAGTCTTGTGGGTTTCGAGATAACATTAATAAGCAACTAAATTTTGTTTTGTATTTGGATTACAGGGTTTCGTCAAGGTAGTCAAGAACAAGCAGTACTTCAAGCGGTACCAAGTGAAATTCCGCAGGCGTCGCGAGGGTAAAACCGATTACTATGCCAGAAAGCGCCTGACTTTCCAGGACAAGAACAAGTACAACACACCCAAGTACCGTTTGATTGTGCGCCTGTCCAACAAGGACATTACTGCCCAAATCGCTTATGCTCGCATTGAGGGCGATCGTGTAGTCTGCTCTGCCTACTCTCATGAGCTGCCGAACTATGGTATCAAGGTAAGCTGATTGAAAGCGTTATATTGACATGAATTCTTATGCTTACAATGTCAATCGCAGGTGGGTTTGACCAACTATGCTGCTGCCTATTGCACTGGCTTGCTAGTTGCACGTCGTCTGCTCAACAAATTGGGCTTGGACTCACTCTACGCTGGCTGCACCGAGGTCACCGGTGAGGAATACAACGTTGAGCCCGTCGATGATGGACCAGGAGCATTCCGCTGCTACTTGGATGTTGGTTTGGCCCGCACTACCACTGGTGCTCGTGTGTTTGGCGCCATGAAGGGTGCTGTTGATGGGGGTCTTAACATCCCCCACTCGGTGAAGCGTTTCCCCGGCTACTCCGCGGAGACTCAGAGCTTCAACGCTGATGTGCACCGAGCCCATATCTTTGGCCAGCATGTTGCCGATTATATGCGTTCTTTAGAAGAGGAGGATGAGGAGGCTTTCAAGCGTCAGTTTAGCCGTTATATCAAGCTTGGCATTCGCGCTGACAACGTAAGTATTTACATTTACAGTGGATATTTTGTGAACGTCCATTTTCAAAATTACTGCTGCGTTTTGTAACCCACAACGCTGGCCGTGCCAAAAGTGGACCACAGTATAACCCAGAAACCTGTGTTCGTAGTTCACCTCACTCAATGAGGTGACCTTCCTGTTTATGGTTGCACATTGTTATTACTTGAGGGTTTAAGTCATATTAAAAATATAACTTGATTTTTTTGCAGATTGAGGACATCTACAAGAAAGCCCATCAGGCCATTCGCAATGATCCTACTCCGAAGAAGGTCGCCAAGAAGCCGGTTGCAGTCAAGAAGAGGTGGAACGCCAAGAAATTGACACTTGAGGAACGTAGGGCTAAGGTCGCCGCCCACAAGGCCGCTTATGTGGCTAAGCTTCAGTCTGAGACTGAGGCCTAAGTGGATTTGACTACCGTTTGGAGTGTGTGTATTGGTGGTGAAACAAGAAATAAACACAAACAGTTGTAATAAAAACAATTGCCAACATGTCATGCGTAACTTGTAAGTTTCTATTAAACAATCCACATTTTTATTTAATTAGTACGTCCTTGAAATTGTTGATGATTATAGATATTCGTATAAAAACATTCGTTTTAGAATAAGCGTGTTGATTTGGTACTGAAACTAGACGCGCACGAAAGGAGTAATGCGTAGGAATTGAATTTCGCTATTTCAATTAAATTCAGCTCACATCAGATGTATCTAGGTCTATGTCTTCCCGTTACGTGTATAGTTTTTTGTATTTCCTAGTAAACTTAAAATTCTATAGATAGGAGGTCCAACGAGAGGTATAGATTGTCAAAAGCCTTGAAGTTTTGCCAATTTCCTATTTTAGATATGGGTATAGAATTAATTTTTGCAGCTGTGTGACTGCCCCAATATACATGCAATTTAATTTACTGCAATTAAATTCTCATAGGTTAATAAATAGATAAACAGACGTAAAAGCAAAGCTTAAAGCTATCAAGCATAATTTACACACTGCATAAGTGATAGAATATTGAATTGGCTGTGGCATAATACATGGTCATTTATCCTTCCATATTTTTTCAGTCATCCTTATCCAATATACTAGTCCAGTCCAAGCACTCATCGCAATGGTCCTCTATTATGCAGTTATTGTGATAAATGTGGCCACAGTTGAATATGGTAAGCCCGTGGGGCGGTTCAGTGTCTTTTATGATAACAGCGCGATTGCACTTGGGGCATAATTTATCGTAGGAAACATGACGACCTCTTCGTTGCATGGCCACTACCTCGGCGTGGGTATCAAAATATTCCTTCAATTGGATCTCGTGTGCAATCGTGTTCACGCGTTCCTCAATATTATAGTGCCATAGCATTTTCACAACGGACTTATGTAAATTTGGTATATTCTGACCTAATTTAATCTTGCTCACAACTAACACAGGATTCACATAATCTGGCAACGAAAATAAGAATACGTTCTTGGAAGAGTGTGAAAGTTCAACATCAAACTTACCAACAATACCATCTAGAACTTTGGTTACTATTTCTGGCTGCTTTATCGATTCTTCAATGATTATGTTCCATAGATCATCGTCATTATGCTCCTTGCAAAACTCGATGGCCATCTCAATGTCTTTTATCTGCAACAAAAAATCAGTGAGGCCATAAGCTGTTGAAACTTTAGACATATCCTTACGCTATGTATGATAATGTTGAGAGCCTCCACAATGCTTCCCATTCGACCTAATAAGTAAACCATTTCTGGATGAAACTCCTCACGTTTACATATTGCCAGTGCCTCCTGTATATTATAATCATTTGAACGTCGTAGAAAAGGTAATAGTTTTGATCTCTCGTATTTAGCATAGAGGCCAACCAGTTTTTGGTGGAATGGACCCTGGCCTCCAGCCTTGTTTAGCGCATCCAGATACTGCAAAAACAATATTGATACTCAATATTGAACATAGTTCAAATGTATCGGTCAATTTACCCAGTACAAATATTCCTGATTTTGTTCCAATTGATGAACAACTACTTCGGGTTTTATTTTATTCTTATCCAATAATATCTTAAAGGCACGATCGCGATCTAATTGTATGAGCGGAATGATCAGTTTAGAGATGACATCGTAAAGCTCAAAACGTCGAATCAATTCAAACACATCTTTGTTTTGCAATCTGTGGAAGATTCCAAAAGGTAGAGTATACTTTGACAGCGGGAATAAATGATAGATTTGACTTACTTTAAGTACATGCGCAAAGCACTCTCGTAATCCCCTTGGTAGGAATAGAGGAGTGCCAACGCCTCGAGTAACTCATTTGCATTCTGCTTGCGAAAATGATCGTGTATGGCATTTATTACGGCCAAGCCATCGTATAGCTTTGGTGGCCACTCTTTGATTAGGTTCAGGAAGCCATGCACATCAAATTTGAGAAACTCATACAGAACCATTTCGTAGACATGGGGATCAAGTTTACAATTATCCGAAGTAGGTAAATAGGCGCTTACACACCGCAATTGCTGACATTTCACAAATTTGAAGACCTCCTCTTCCCAGAGAGCCTTGTTGTTGCCTAGCACACGAAGACAAAGCTTGGCTGCGTCTTCGTACTGCTTCATCGTGAGCAAATGGTTTATATACAGTCTACACAGGATTTAATATCATTCAATATATGAGTATAATGTATACCGATTTATTTTTCTTACCGGGCAACAGAAAGCATGGGTAGCGTTCCTCCGTGAGTGCATATCTCCATAGCTTCCTCGAATTTGCTGCAATTGAAAAAAAATATATTATTAATGAATTAATAATGCTTGACTGATAATATGGTCTTTGAAAAATTAGTTAACCGTTTTGAAAACTAAAGGTTGGTATATTCTTACCCGAAAAAGTACTTTGCTCAGTTTCGATTCCTACGTAAACTATCGATAATTCTACAACTCGATATAAGTATTGCGCCCAGCTGCTTATTCGCAAGTTATTTGCCTCGAATACAAAATATTGAAATTCTCGAACCGGTTGAAAATGAGGCGAATGAATAATTTGGTAACGCTTTTTACGGCGATAACAGCGTTCTTTTTCGGCAGTTTCATTACCCGCCTTCTAACTGTCGTCGACAAGTGCCCGGCACAACGCAGCGGTGTGGCAAAGTTGGAGCCCCATCCCGACTTATTTTTACTAATACTCGTGTTTAGTGCACCGGGTAATGCCAAGCAGCGTGAGGGCATGCGCGAGACGTGGCTACGTCTGGGGCAGCCACTGAATCAAGCATATTTTCCTGAGGAGTACATCTATCTACCAAGCTACACTGCTCCTGGTGGCCATCTGCAAATGGAAACAGTAGCTACGCAGGCGCAAAGATTGCAGAAATATATTAAATGGCAAGAAAACCTACCACATATGGAGAAACCTCGTGTAGAGCGTAATATTAAAGTGAAGCATCTCTTTGGCATTGGCACAGAACAAATTGGAGCCACGCTGGGTACTGAATTGGAACAGGAGCAGCGTCAGCATAAGGACTTGCTGATTCTACCTCGCCTACACGATGACTATTTGAACCTGACTGAGAAGCTAATGCAATCGCTGGATGCATTGACGCAACACTATAAGTTCTCATACTTGCTCAAAGTGGATGATGACACCTATGTGAAATTGGACAATTTGCTAAACGATCTCGTTTCATACGACCGCAAGCTGCTGAGAAACAGAGACAATTATGGCCGTGAACCCCTGCCTGAGCTCTACTGGGGTTATTTCAATGGAAGAGCCGCCATCAAAACTAAAGGTCTTTGGCGTGAAACAAATTACTATTTAAGCAAAAACTACATCAACTATGCGCTTGGTGGTGGTTATGTACTCTCCCATAAGCTATGTGAGCACGTCGCCAACAACTCCTATCTACTCTCTAGTTATGTGTCAGAAGATGTATCACTGGGCACCTGGCTAGCGCCGCTGCGTCATGTTTATCGCTGGCATGATCCGCGATTCGATACGGCCTACACGCCAAGCAAATGTCGTCCGTATCATCTCGTACTGCACAAGCGCAACGAGCGTCAAATGTACGATCTCTATGCAGGAAAGCTTTGTACCCACGAAGTTCCCGGTCAGCGTCTGTTTGTGTCATATTACTACGACTGGACAAAGACTGCAGATAAATGCTGCGACAGCATTGTTGTCTGACTCCTAAACGAGCAGACTTAATTTTCACTGCCAAAGATAGCTGCTAAGTATCTGCTTTGTATAGTTATAGTTATTTCTACGATAATTGATAAATTGCTCCTGTGGCAGCATGTTTATATGGATATTAGATTTTGAACCATAGTTGAATATTATTCTAGAACTATAAAAAATAAAACACTTATTTGAAAATATAGGATTACGGACTGACAACCATTAAGAAGGCATACGAATGTGAAGATCTGATGAACAATGATCGATTACTTACTTATGCTTAATCAGCCATTCCACACGATCATCTGTTTCAATCAAGCTGGCCACCACAATATCTTTAGGCGCTACGATGAAATAACGGTTCTCTTCGATTATACAGCCTAGGCTATAGTCGTTCACCGTATATTCCTCAAAGCCCCGTAAGGTAAGGCTATCGGTACAGACCTCCTCGCTAGAGTTCATTTTGTACTCAATGACGCATAGCACTGGACGTAGTGCTTTATAGTTTGGACTTCGATCCTTGCGGTGGCCCAGAACAACCAACTGACTTGCGGCAAGCGGGGCCAGCCCGCAAATATAAAATGTAGTTTGAAATGTGGAAACTATAATGTAAATGAACAATATCGAGAATTGATACACTTGATATATTTTGATGAAATAAATACACTCACCCGGATCCACAATGAAACCCGGAAGATTGCTAGACGATGCTTCAATGCTGTTTCGTTTTCTTATTACACAAATTCGAATAGTGTCCACCCAGCCAATGAGTAATGTGTTGGGATTAGACCAGCGCAGATGACACCGGAAGTTTTCTAGACGCGCCTGAGCTGGCACCTCCCATTTCATAAGGCCTAGTGAGCATTTTTCGCTTAGATCATAGACACGTACGCCTATGTGGCTAGCCCATGCAATGAAGTTACCCTGCCAACAAATAGCCAACACGCTTCCCTCGACTGCAGACAATTCACTGGGCTTTAACTTCTTGAGCAAATTGCGTTCGTATAGCGTGAGCTTGTCGTCCCCTGATATAAGCCATTAGCATTAAAATTGTAAATACATCATGATCAAGCCCCTTTTAAAAATTAACGGTAAATGTTCTTATTCAACTTACCCACTATAAATCGACGCACACCCGATTTGACTTCGGGATCCAAAGCAACGGCTTTAATAAATTTTCCATAACTGAGGTTTTGATTGTTTTCACAACTGAACAGGCCTGTTATGTTTACCTTCAATTGTAAACTATGATTTTATATCACCCTCATATTAATTAGGAAACTGACTCACGCGTCCGTCATCCGAACAAGTTGCAACATATTCTCCCTTTGGATCAACATCAATATGATTAACAGCCACGGAATGTGTATGACGATCACCACTGCTTAGGTTCGAGGCTACGGAATTGCCCTGGTGATCCAGTAAATAAACTCGTCCCCGGAAGGTGCCAAATATTAGAAACTGTGATTAGTTCATAATTAAATTTGTTCAATCTTCAAAACAGACAAAACTTGCTTTCGAATGGACGGCACTGCAGGTAACGACGTCAGTGTTGAGTATATTCCTGAGATCATTACCAATGCGTGTGTACTTGAATTTTGGCTCCTCCTCTTCCTCATCAGTGCCTGAATCCTATATAAAAATAGCAGGATAGCTTTACTAGTGGCTGCGCAACTGTTAAAAAATAACCTACGCTGTTAAGTGGTAAAGTCTCAGCCATTTTAAATGTTTTTTGCTGGGATACGAGTTCTTATCAACACATCTTTAAGCTAAGAGTGACCACATTCTGCATTCAACAGCTGTTTTTGCAATGCAGCTTAATACAAATTCTAGGCATACTTCGTGGCAACTCTGGAAGCTATCGATTGTTATTTCGCACCGACCCGCGTAAATTTAATTCAACACACATTCCAACACGTGCCACGAGTAAGTAAAAAGTAATATTATATATATCTATATTCTTTATTTGTTTATTTATTTATATTTCTAACCTTTTTTATTGGTGTTTGTATAAATGCGCTTATTTATTGTAGGGATCTTGTTTTTTGCAGTTATCGTTTACATTACAAGTGATAGCACATACTTTACTTTACGCAAAATAAAGAAAATGATCCGAAAAACAAAATTAACAATTTACGAAAATATACACAACATGCATTTATTCATAATTTATAATCATTTAAAATACTAATTAAAAACATTTTAAAAATACCAATAATGTATATGTATAAGTGCATGTATATCTTTCGTTAAAAAATATATTTACGTTATCAGAGTATAAACTAGCAAATCGTAGCGTAATGTTTTGGATACCGGAAAAGCTTACCGCAACGTTATGCGCCACCACTGACGTCATTATATGTTATGTTGTTGCTGTCGTTTTATGTCGTTCATATTCTTGTTTGTAACGGCAATGTGTTCATGTGTTGAATGTATAAATAATAAATTAAGGCCTATAAAATAGCGCTAAATTACATAATACAAAGACTGTAAGATGACGGATACGATTCATCTACTAAATACGTCAACGTCAACGATATCGCCATTACCGTCGACTTCACTTTTACCGACTTCACTTCCGTCACAGCAGTTGTCCCTACTATCCATTGTCCAATAATGATCTAGGATATCTTCGCTGGTGAAACGAACATCCGGATCCGATTGTAACATATTGGCGATTAGATCGCGTACACCTTCACCGATATCTGACCAGTATGGATCGGGAAATTCATAGATTCCCGAGATAATAGCATCAAACAGCGGTTCCTGTTGGTTATCAGGCGCAACAAAAGGTGGAAAACCGCAGAGCAGGATGTACAATATGATGCCAGCTGCCCAAACATCAATCTAGATAAGAGAAAAAAAAATATTAGAAAGTTCTTCTCCAAAAATTATAAGTTCAATCAATACCTTTAAACCGTAACCCACTTCTAGCAGAATTTCCGGCGCCACATAGGTCGGTGTGCCGCACACGGCAAACAATGGTTCAGTTACCTCACAGGCTAGTCCAAAGTCTGCCAACTTAAGTTGCACAACATTGCCATATGCGTCCAGCTCAACCTGCCGAAAGGGCAAAAGTATAACTTAACAAGACATATTCTAAGCATTGAATCTAACTTACCAATAAGTTTTCCGGCTTAATATCTCTATGCACAATGCTCATGGAATGTAGATAAGACATGGCCGAGCCCAAATGTCGGATCATAATACGTGATTGGCTTTCAGAGAAGCGTGTCACTTGGGTGATAGCATCGAAAAGATCGCCACCTAACAGAAAAAAAAACATTAAAATTTGAAGTTTTTCAATTTTGGTCCATTCATATACGAATATGTTTTGTATATAGTGAATGCAACTTCCATAGATTGATATTGGGATCTTTTTCAATTGCTTACCACTGACGTAGTCCAGCACCAGATACATATTTGACACCTGGTCGACATCCATGATGAGCGATATGATATGCGGATGCTCTAACTTCTTCATGACACGCACCTCGGCGTCGATATAGTGCTCCTTGCCCTTGCACTTGCTCTTGTCAATAATCTTGAGAGCGTAGGGTCGGCCCGTTTGTTTATCTTTGATTTTCAGCACAATGGCGAAATTGCCATCACCGATTATCTTGCCCAGTGTGTAATTGTCCCTTATGGCGACGGGCAGATCGCCCATTTCAACTCCCGTATTTTTAAGTAGTGTCGCCTGATCGTCCTCATCATCTGCAGCAGATTGGTCAGTGTCTCGACCTTGCGCTGATTCTGCCGGATAAACCTTTTTGCTTTTCACCGGCATCTTCGGTTTAGGTCCTTTGCATGTGGTGCCCGCTGTGCGCAGTGTCTTGCGTATTGCATTGATGGCGCGTTGCTCTTCTGCTTCCAGCTTAAAGTCTTCAATGGCGTTCACACGCTCAGTGCCATAGGCAAAGAACACATCCTCCTTTCCAAAGAAATCCGCCAGCTGTACAACTGAAGCACCCGTCAACGTGAACACCTTGCGCACATAGCCCGTATCCAGTCGCACTACCTGCGTTATGGCAGTCAGCACATGCTCAAAGCTGGGACTGTTCCGCTTGTTCAATAGCAGCCGCATTATGCGACGCGGTTTTGTACCGTTCCTAATCAGTGTTACGATGCGCGGATGCACCACACTATTCCGCTCGTTGAAACGGGAATTGTTCAAGGGACTGCCGTTTGTGGCGCCAACACCACCGTTGGATGCCGTCATATTATTGCCGGCACTGCTGTTAGTCAAGGACCCATTCTTCAACGGCGAAGCGGGACGCTGAAGCTTGGCCAAACGCTGATTGGTCGACCGACTGTTGTTCGCCAAGGTCAGGTTGGCCAACGGCTGAGAGCTGGTGTTGTATTCGACTTTTTTGAAATACTCATTATTACAGGAACAAACGTAGCTCTGACCATCCTCCAGCTCATCCAGTGCCGTGATCTGTGTGAAGAAGATTGTATATACAAATAGTTTCGTTGACTAGCCAAATTTGTAGAACTCTTACCTTTTTGCCGCCCATATTGTAGATGGTGCGCACTGCACCTGGAATCTTAACATTCTCTTCAAGCAGGCGTGTCAGATCCTCGTAGAGGCTCTCAAAGGAACGATAGCGTTCATTGGAAACCGGTATAGTGATTCCAGGATAAAAGCGATCACCATTTCGATAGAATTTGATACGATGTGCTTTGCGTGTGGGTGTTCGGCTGCTCGAGATGCGTTTCTTGAGCTGTGCTGCATTAGCGACACCTCCTGGCTGTGAATTACAATTTGTGGCCGGAGCACTGATACTAACACAAACATCACCACCGCTAGCACTTCCTCCGCTTGTCCCTACTGGCGCCGAATTGGTCGACGAGGCACCGCTTAGTGATCCGTTAGATTTGCCAACACTGCCGCTGCCAGCGAGAGATCCATTCATGGCAAGCAGCTCGGGGTAATCTTTCTCCAATTCCGAGTTCGAGCTAGACGGACTG
>JABVZY010000003.1:714819-729245 GCA_020883555.1 Drosophila nannoptera | reverse complement strand
GCTGGCAGCAAATGATAAGCCCAGTTAGACAGACAGATTGAACGGGCCACGGGAAAGTAGGTGGGCGTTTAATCAACAGCTACGTCTGAATCGGACTTGGTATCGGAATGGGTCTTTGGGCCATAAACCCGGCCTACGTGGGTGCAGCAGCATATACGTGCGTCGCCTGCAGATACGAGCTCCCATCTGGTAGCGGGGGTCGCTGTTATCTGGCATCTGGGTAGAGTTCATAAATTGGACCGCGCTTGGATTTGCATTTATCGTGGCTACCTTTTCGATTCATTATTCTGGCTGCGGTTGCTTGATTAAGTTTTTTTTACAATTTACTTTCCATTCGTTTCTTTGATTGAAAAACGAAACGAAGCGAAATAGAACGCGACGAAATGAGCTGGAATCAACATGAAACCACGAAAGCGCACACACACACACACATTCTCTCTCCCTCTCTCACACAGACAAAAATCAAGGGAACTCTAGCAATTGGGGCTACTGGCCGTCGGTAGTACGAGAGTTAAGTTCGGTGGGAACAAGGTCATCCGGAAGGTACTTCGTTGGGAAGAGAGCTGCTCGGAGTACCGTTCGCTGGGGAAAATATCAACGTCGTCGACACGACCCGACCAGAGTGCTGTTATAACGACCAGAACGAGCCCGAGCGATAAGAGCGACAACTTCTCTGATATCAATTTGAAGTGGGAAAATTTGCGGGAAAAGCTCTGAGCAGAAGATCTCGATAAGAGCATGAAAGTAAAGATTATTCTATATAGACAAAGATATAGAAATAAATGTAGATATAGATATAGATACATAAATATATAGATATATAGAGGTATAGGGGAATTTAGGTATAGAGGTATAGAGGTATAGAGGTATAGAGGTAGAGGTATAGATGTATATATAAATGTAGACAAAGAGAAGAATTCTTCTCTAGAAGACACCTTCCCTAGCAAACACCTGAGCGTGGACCCATAAATTATGATTTAACTGGCAAGAGTATAAAGCCAACAACTCAGGCAAATAAACAACCCGGAATTTAGACTCGAATTGCTTAACGTAAAGCCCGAGTCCATTCACAACGCTGAAACAAAAAGAGTACAAAGCAGAAAACCGACCAGGAAATTTTCTATGCCCCGGGCAACAGCAACGTTTAGGCTAAAAATATATCTATTCGGCGAGAGTCAATAAAAAATGACGCAGGAATTACATAAATTATGCAAATTTAGGCCAAGTTATCCAAAAGAGGTAGTCGAACTATAAACCAGAAATGGACCCAAAAAAAAAAACCGAAGCAAATACCACAACAAAAAGCTGTTGACAAACAAAAGGAAATCGGACCGGACCGTGTCCAACGCGAACACCCACACCTCCACGCGAGAGGCATGTGTCAAAACGTAACACCTGGATAGGTGTACAAATCCATATATCTGTCAGAGGCTACAAAGGAGTCATGACATCTGTGAAATTTGTATTACAAACGGTGAAAGTGTGCGACTCGCAAATTCATTCAATCAAATGCTATATAATTGTTGCAACAAATTAAGAAAATTATTTTTCAATTAAAACCCATTGAACGGGCCAACTGTAAAAGTGTGGCCAATCGAGGCGGCCGCTGACTATGGGTCTGCCTCTAGCGCGGCCGCTGGCTATGCCGCTGTCAGTGCCCCGGCCTCTGCCTCTGCCTCAGCCGCAGCCGCAGCCCCCACCTCAAGCTCAGCCTATACATCAGCCTCTGCCCCGCTTCAGTCTCTGCTTCAGCCTCTACCTCAGCCGCAGCCCCTAGCTCACTCTCAGCCTCTGTCTCCACTTCAGTCTCCGCCTCAGCGTCTGCCACAGTCTCAGCCTCTGCCTCTGCCTCAGTCGCAGCCGCAGCCCCCACCTCAAGCTCAGCCTCTGCCGCAGCCCCTACCTCAGGTTCAGCCTCTGCCTTAGCTTCAGCCTCTGCCTCAGCCTCAGCTTGAGCCTCTAATGTAGCCTCTGCCTCAGCTTGAGCCTCTGCTCAGCCTCTGCCGCTGCCTCTGCCACGGCGGAAGTTTCAACAGCCAAAGCGTTAACACAATGAAAAGCTTTGAAGATTTCAAAAGAATGGAAAGCCGCGGTTCATTCAACTGAGCAACTTCACGTCAGCCCGAACGCTAATCAAGAGTTAGGCAAAAACAATTACCCATAGATAGAAAATAATAGACTCGAAGAGCTGCCAAAGAGTCGCAGCGAATTAGCCGGGCATTTCATTGAGAGTACGTGCCACCACGCGGCCAAAAACTGTTCGATTTTACTCGATTTGTTGCCAATCGGCTATTGACCAAATTGAGATTGGCGCTGGCCAAGCTGGAGGTCGCTGCAGTTTCGGAGCCAAGTTTGCGATAGGCGTAATAGATCAATGGATCAAGGAAAAGACAAACAGCTTCCGAATGCTTCAGGGTTAGGGAAAGTAAATTAATAAATAAATAAATATATATATATATATATTTACATATATTTAATATATATTTCACTTAGGTTAATGACAGCTTAAGCCGACCTCTTATATTAAGTCTAGTTTAACAAAGCTATAGCCTTCAGTTAGTCTCAGCCCAGTCTTTAACAAAGCAGAGCTTCAGCTTTGCTTAGCCGTTTGCAGCTAAATTTTGGCTACAAATTATTCAGCTTAGGCAAGTGTTAGACCTCAGCCATATCCAGCTATTCCCAATAGCAGTCAAGCTATTTTTACCTACAAATTAATATTATTATATTTGGCTACAAATTATTCAGCTAAGGCGAGTTTTAGACCTCAGCCATATCCAGCTATTCTCAGCAGCAGTTTAGCTATTTTTAGCCAATTCCCAGCTCCTCATACGAGAACCTTTGAATAAGCTTAGCTCAATTGCAGCCAACCCTATCGATCTATGCTATATATAACCATAACATATATATATTACCACGTTCAAGATCATCTTTACCTATTAGTAGCTAACAATCCCTCAAGCTCCTCAACTTTCCCCCCGGATACACACAGTCATCCACCATCCTCCCCTTCAGCAAACCTTCAGCCCTTTTTGACGTATATTTTGAAATTAGCTGCCATAAGCTTTCTAGCCAATTTCCAGCTAAAATTTGCTAAATATTTAGCTTTGCTCAGCCAACTTCAGCTAATCCTCAGTTCTTCTCAGATCTCACTCAGCTGTGCTCCCAATCAACTGCCCTCAGCCTGTCCCCAGCTAATGCCCCGCCATGCTCACATTGCTTCACTTCCTGTGGATGGTTTACTGCACACTCCTACTTAAGAGTTATGATAGGTCTGGGCACTCCAATTTGAGCGCATTTTAAAGTCCATTTAAAGCAAAATGTGGCCAACAATGGAAACGTTTCATTACTATTTTTCGCAACTGATCCGCTGATTAGCCGCAATCTCGGACCGGATCTGGCAGCAGCCTTTAATAATTGTTTCAATTTTTCTTTCTTAACGCGAATTGCGATCTACATACCGCAGAAGAGGGGGAGAGGAATAGAGAGAGAGAGAGAGAGACAGTGAGGTCTAAAAATATGTATAACCAGTTTGCGTTTGAGTCTCTCCGAAGACAGACTGGGGCCCGTATAGCATGCAAATCGGCCAAGATATTAGTCATACGATCCGTTTCTGGGTTTCATGCAGTTCAAGCCAACCTTCGTGCTGCCCGCTGAGAGCCAGCAGATCCAATTCATTTGGCACGCACTGGGCTAAGTAGGTTGGAAAGGGGGCTGAGAGGAGAGCTCATAAAAAAGGGGCGTGTCAAATTGTTAAATGATTGAATTGGATTTGCTCGCAAGCCAGCCCAGACGGCGCTGCCCAGTCAGCTAGTCCGGCCGGAGAGCTGCCTTTGGCGAATGCATAACAATTAGCCAGTCGAAAGTTAGAAATGTTTTTTTGGGGAAATGTTGCGGTTTATTCACGGACCAAATCTGGGGCGCTGAAAATGCTAATTATATAGATAATATACGCTCATAAAAAGAAAACCCATTAAAAGGCCATTATTCCGATGTGCCTGCATTTTGGCCCAATTATCTAGTGTGAAGAGCATCGATTTTGGAATCACTTTCAGCTTCCGTTGAAAAAAGAATACTACTCTGTTAATACCTAAGGAATATCAGCACATATGATGATATATTTACCTTTGAATCTGATCTATCTGATTTACGCCAAACTATTTGCAGGTCTCATTCCCCGCTCTCTCTCTCAAGCGGCGCCTGGGCTGCATATAAAATCGGGCATTGGATTTCATGGCGAATTTATGCCTGCATATATACACCGATATCGGAGCTCGGCCGACAGGTAGTTCATGTGTGTAAATAAATAATAAGGTAAATGCCAAGAAAATGACAGAAATTCGAATTAATTTGAACCTCTTGAAGTCATTGAGTGAAATTTGTTTATATCAGGGCTTGTCGGCTTTCTACCCGATGCGAATGAGTTGTATATAAATTATAGAGATGCTCAGACAATTACCTCACTGCGGCTTCTCAGGAGTTCAAAGTATTCACAACGTTCAGTTTACGCAATGAACTCGCATCAAATGTGTAGAATGAATTGAAAGACTCGAGTCTGTACGCAGAGAGCTGTTTTAACTACTATTATTACTCTTATTGTTGAACCACAACAATGGCTTATAACAGCTCCAAGCCATGTGAGAAGATTCTCAAACACCATTTTATTTTTTCAGATTTTTTTTTCAGCATTTTATTTAGAATGCTGACGAAACGGCAATAAAAATAGAGAAGAGAAGCATAAAAGTCAACAATTTTTTTTCTCTGAGGATTGACGGTTGGCATTGTCATAATATTTAACAACCTCTCTTAACATTTTTTCCATTTTTTTTTTTTTATTCATTGAACTTTTGGCTACACACATTTTCGTATGTCAAAGTTGAGAGATCGTGCAAGCCAGCGAGTGGGAAAGAGACGGCTACAAAAACTGGTTAAGGTTTATGATTTTTCAATTAGAGACCAAGCCCTTTGAGCGGGCAAGACTGCAGCCAGTTCAATAAGCCAACTCTGCCGCAAATGTCAAAAAACCGTCTAAACTTTATTTTGTTTTTTTGAATCTACGAAAAGAGAGTGGCGACACTTTCTACTCGCGTCCGAGGCGTAACCGAAAGGGGGAGAGAGCGAGTGAGCTTCGGTCTGTGCGTGCTGTCTATAATCAGGTCACGCCTCTAGACAGAATAAAAAGCTACAATGGAGGCGAGAAAAAAAATAAGAAGAAATAACACTTATTAATAACTTTGGCCAAAGGCCAGCTGATGACGGTTCTCGCCCGAGTTGGCTCAAATGAAATTAAATGAATTAAAAGAAATTTTCTAGCATTTCTAAGCACATTTTGCTGCCGCCGCTTCTTCCACCTCTTTCGCCCCTTCATAGGGCCCCTCAGGGCATTTGCCGTTGCTACTTCTTCCACTCCATAGATCTAGCAATGCGAACTGGGTCAGCAGCTGCAAAGTGCTTTGGCCTTACCTTTGCCTCCAGCCTCAACATCAGCTTCCATCTGCGATTGAATTAATTGTAATGCTAAGCCAAACGCAACGAGTTCCTCTAACACCCATTTCAAGGAGTCCTAAACCTCGACTCATAACTCAATTATATACTATATATAATATATATTTTATATGTATTCCTTTTATATTATTTTTTATTATATATTCCTTTTATTATAATTATTAATAAATGTTATCAAATTATGCAATTATATTTTTTTATAATTTATTTATATTTGCCTGTTAATTATTTGTTTGCCATATGCAACTGATTTCAATTAATTTACGTCTTTTAATTTTTGTAAATTTTTAAAGCACATTTATTAATTTGAAATAAATTTGTAAAATATTTGTTTATAAAAATAATTTGAGGGTACTTGGGAATCGAACTAAAGTATTTGCTCACTGTTAAATATATATAAATACAACAAATTTTCCTAAAAGCCAAGTTAATTGATACTAAACCGATCCCATTCTCCAAGCGTTAATTGTCGGACCAAAATCGTTGCTAAATGAAATCCATTGACTTGAAGGCATTCACAGCCATTCGGCTTAGCGATTTCGTTAGCATAACCGAAACACCAAAATGTTTAGCTATATTATATAATGGATGGAAATGGAAAATCAGGTAATCAGCCAACCAACAAAATGGGGAAAAAATCCTCTGCGCAGCTGTCATATCATAATATGCACAGTTATGTTTCAAATGGCTCTTAACTCGTTTTTGGAGACGGGTTAATTATCATGCAAAAGTTCACCGGCGTCAAGGAACTTGTAAGAGCCATAATGCAAATAAAGCCAAAAAAATTTAACCAAAATTACGAGCACTTCGGGTGCTTACAAATATGGCCAAAACAACTTCTATATAGACAATAAAAAGCCAACTGCAAAAGGTAGCTGACATTTGATGGGCTGTGGCCCGCGACAGAGCCTACCGCAAATATAAGTATGTATATGGCCAAGGCACGCGTGATTTATGGCCAAGTCGAGTGCGTTGTGCGTTGTGCGTTGCCCGAGATCTTAACTCTATATTTCTCTTGCAATCGCGTGCGTTGTTTTCGTTGTTGTTTCTTTATTTTTTGTTGGCCAAGAATGTGCGGATTGTGCGCAGAATCGTTTTCAAAGTGTTGCGGCCAAGCAGCGAGTTCAACGCCGCTCCATTGGGCTGGCTGGTCGGTTACGCTTGACGGCGGCCAAAACAATTACAGCGCCGCATTGTTGCAGTTGCAATTTGCAACATGCAACACTGATCAGACGGCAGCAACTAAAAACAATGCAGCAGGCAACACCACGCATCGCATTGCCAATCAAAATTGTTAACATATTGTGGAAAGTAAAGCCTCAATAAGCCAACAACAACAACAAACAGCTCACAACTCAACAGGCTGGTGCAAAAAATCATCAACTTCGAGCTAGTTAAATACGGCAACAACAACAATAATAGACAGAGTGTGTGCGAAACCAAGATACAAATCGAAACTGCGAATTGGCTACTGCATTATGCTACAATGAGGGAAAACAAAATAGAGACGTTAGCTCTAATACATTAAACATCTATTAGCCGAGTTCAATGAACACAATAAAATTGTGCATCAAGAGAAAATTAAATAAATATTGCTATAAGTTCCTCTAATCAGACTGCCCTGAATATCTAACAGCAAGTGGAGAGTTCTGTTAAACAAGTGGATGGATAATAATAATATTAACAGCTTTTAGCTAGAAATCCCGTCGACAGTCGATGACATTCTGCTATAGACCGGAGAGGAGCAGTTAACAGTTGCCAAACAAGTCATCAATCCAGCTGCAGCTAAACTGTTTAATGAATTGATTGCAATAACGTTATGCTGACAGCTGATCCGTTAACTGTTTCTTAACAATTCGACAGCATAATGAAGGCAGCATAATATTAATAGTTACCAAATGCAGACACCGCCAAACTGCGAGCACATTATGAACAGTTAACAGCTGCTTAACAGTTCGCTCAACCATAGTGCTGGAAAGTTCCAACAGTTGCTGTTTAGCGTTTCTCAACAAAGTACTGACAGTTCAACGGCAACAGTTAACAGAGGTTTAACAGTTCGGCAAATATGGTGAGTTTGCGACTGCGAAATGTTACTAGCAATCATAATGAGCAGTCTGTGAAACATAAACACTTAACAGCTGCTACAGTTGGTTAGCAGCTTGCATAATTTATTGCCTAACAATTCTAAAGTCAATATTTATCTTAACTTTCCATACAAAACTGCTGTGGTAATTGTATAGGATAAGCGTAAGAATATATTTATAAACAATAACAGATATGTTAGTAGAATATAAAATAGTAAATATATAAAATTAATAATTTCAATTCTAAATGACCTTCTACGATTCCCAAAATAATTAGACCCTTAGCATTCGGATTCAACAACCTTCAATATAATTAGCTCAACGCTGTTATGACTAAACCTCGGGTTGACTAATGTCTAGGGAGCAATTCCAAAGATTTGTCATAGATGTGCTATGTATCTGGATATATCTAATTATATGAATGATCATTTAAATGCTGTCTTACGGTAGAAATTGAAAAAAGAAAATCATTAATATACCCGAATAAAGAGTTGTGTTTATAATTATGACACTCATTGTATGGGCTTCACAGGCAACCCCTTTGTTATTGTGTTGAGGAAGGAGAGAAACAAGTGCTACCTGCAACTTGCCACATGGCTGGATGCTTTGCGGCAGGTTCAGTCAACTCTTGCGGCTCTCGCGCACCTCAATGGAGCCAGGCTCTTATGGCATTGGCTTGCGCCGAACGACGACCAAAACGCTCATTAGCCTGGCTAAGCGGCTTGACGCGCCCCACGGATGATCTAATCGACGAACACTTAACACTTAATTGAACGAAAACAGCTACGGCTGCAACAACAACAACAATAAAGAAGACTTGTGGTGAAATATAAGCGTGGATAATATATCACAAACAAAGCTGCAACAACGCTAATTTACAGTGCAAGCGTATGGGCCAGCCAGAAAGCCAGACAGATTACGGCCCCGATCAAAACGAGCTATAAAACTGAATCAGATGGTTTGGTAAAGTAAATACACAGCAGAATATATTATGCTATGTATAATATTTCAAAATGACAAAGATTGCGGGTTTTTCCATTTGATTGGAAAATATATGACTAATAGACTCTGATTTTTACATGAATACAATTTTTACATTGCATTATCAAGTAATACTCACTTATTTAGCGTTATAATCTCAGGTATAACGTAAAAAATATTCCAAATAACGCAAATGTTATGGTTTTTCTATTTTCTGTTTCGCAGAGATAATCCACATAGAATGATTCCAAGGAATGCATGCAGTAGAGCGGAGCTTAGGAATTGCGCTTATGGGGAGAGTGAGACGGAGCGAACGAGGCGGCTAAGGAGAGAGTGCGCGCACGGTAGCTTGGTAGCTTGTGGTTTACTTCTTAGCTTTTTTATAGCACATTTTCTTTTCTTGTATTCGAATCTTGCTTTGTTGCGATTTATTGTATTATTGAAAAACTTTTTCTGCCTAGGCAAGCACTTCTTTTTGTTGGTTTAGCACTCGCAGCCACTTATATTATTATTTTTTATTTACATATATTCTTTTTATTCCAATTTTTTTTGCGAAGCCGTAGTCCGCAACGAACGCGCATTAAGATATAATAAAAAATGAAAACAACTGGACGGATTGTTTGTGTTGTTGTTGCTGTTATTTTTTATATTTATATATTGTTGCCAGCTATATTGTTGCGATCCGCTTGGTAACTGGCAACTCTGACGACGTTTCAAAAGTGACTGAAAAGCGCCGAACAACAGCAAGCGCAGCGAAGCTGCAAACGTGTCTTAAACGGCATTAAAGGTGTACGCGGCAAAGTAGCTAGAGAGAGAAAGAGAGATAGAGAGCGAGCACTACATGCAGAGTGCGAGCTGGCCAAGAGAGCGTGCGATCGGACAAAGTATAAGCTAAAGAATATCAAGAAACTGGTTATACTGTTCAAGCCGGCACAATTCTATTTGATTAACTTGGACCTGTCTGGCAGCTCCCAAGGAGGCAAGAGGCTCCCCAAGCATCAGGCAAGGTTAATAACATCGACAGGCCAGCAGCGCACAACACACAGAAAAAGAAAACTACGATGAAAAAATGCAGACGCAACTGCAACTGTGCATACAAATTGTTTATGAAATGTGAGATGCAACCAATGCTACAGTGGACAGACTATAAATATCTCGTCGTTATTGCTGCTGGACTTGTCTGGGCTCCCCAGGGCTCACCATTGTTTGTTCTCAACACCTAATTCCTGGGGTAGGCGCAAAATGTAAACCAGTTTTGGGCATTTTGCAATGCAGCTGTTATGCAAAATACAATTCTGCCAAACAGTGCTGCCCAACGCAGTCAAAGTAGGCGGTGGAAACTTGAAAAGTCAATTACGCAAAGAAGGAGGAGAAGTAGAAGTAAGCGCTGCAGTTGTTTTAGTATAACGAAATTCCTGTTAGACGGCCATATTGACCGCATTACTTGATGTCTGCACGGAGCAACGAGCGTCTCTCACATTAAGCTAACGACAACTGGAAAGGCGGGTTATAAATAGTTACCTCAACTAAGCCAAGGCATTGCGGCTAATTGGCCAGGCAGTGGCCATGGTCTAGCAACAGGTATACGTAGTGCCATTTGGGGTAAGCGAAGGCGCCCGGCAATAAGAAAAGCATCAAGAAATATGTAGAAAGTAGACTTACCCGACCTCCTAAAAGAAAGTAATTTTAAGTAATTATTTGATATTTAATCAATGTCAAAATTGACTTACCACATTATTTAGGTGCATTTCGATTTAAAGCACGGACACAAAGCACAAGAAAATATTTAAAATTATATATTTCGTTTAAATAAACGATATTCCAAGTCATGACCGCTTTAAAGTACACGCGAACGGTCACACTGCGGACAGCAACAGCTGGTTCTTGTTCAGCGTTGCCACTCATAAAATAGCCTAAAAATTGACAAAAGAAATGTGCTAAATTTGATTGGGTTTCTGTTATTACTAAAACCAAAAAAAAAAAAAAAAAAAAAAATAAACACTAGGCCCGGAAAAAGATGCCTTGCTGGTACTATGACAAGAAAGAGTTACGTGAAACACCTTCAATTCTCGATGGAGTTAGCTATGAAACAGAGCGTCGATACCGTAAGGAGGGCGCACGGTTCATTATGGAATGTGGAACGAAAATGGGACTTGGCCACAACACAATGGCCACGGGAGTTGTGTACTTTCATCGATTCTACATGTTTCATTCGTTCAAGAGTTTTCCGCGCTATGTTACCGCCTGCTGCTGTTTATTTCTCGCCGGAAAGGTTGAAGAGACGCCAAAAAAGTGTCGCGACATCATCAAAACGGCTCGGGGCATACTCAGTGACAAATATTTCTACTCGTTTGGTGACGATCCCAAAGAGGAGGTAATGACACTGGAGCGAATTCTCCTGCAAACGATAAAGTTCGATCTGCAGGTGGAGCATCCGTACACGTTTCTGCTAAAGTATGCCAAATGTTTCAAAGGCGATCAGCCGAAGCTGCAAAAAATGGTTCAAATGGCGTGGAATTTCGTGAACGATTCGCTTAGCACCGTCGTTTGCCTGCAATGGGAACCAGAGATAATCGCTGTAGCACTTATACATTTGGCCAGCAAACTGAGTAAGTTTACGGTGCTTGACTGGATCGGTAGACAGCCACAGCATCAGCGTTGGTGGGATATGTTCGTCTCGAATGTGACCATGGAAATACTCGAGGATATTTGCCATCAGGTGCTGGATCTGTATCAGTCGACACAAAAGGAGGGCCAAGAGCCCAACAGTCCGCCTCAGAAGCCGCCAAGTCGTGCCGACAGTCCCACAACAACACCAACAACAGCAGCAGCAGCAATAACTACAGCCCCGCTCACGACAACCACAAGTACGAAGCCATTAATCGACTGTCCGCCACCCACGGTACAGCCGACTGGCAATGGCGGTGGCATTGTTGGCGGTGAGCTGAACAACATACAGACAATCAAATCGCTGGCCAATTCGGTGCCCATTGCAGTTCCCTCTATACCGCCGCCCAGCGAGGGATTGCCGTTGCCCACACCGAATGTCGCACCACTGCCACCCAGCAACCTGAACAGCAACGCTGCCAGCTATCATATGTATCATGCTCCTCCGCCGCCGCCACCGCCTGTTGTGCCGTTGCCGCCGTATCCGGCCAATGCGTGGACACAGCAGCCGCCACCGCCGACACACTACAACGCTGCGGCACCGCCACCGCCCATTCCGCCCAATATGGGACCAGGACCTGCTGTCGGTGGCCCGCCTGGCTATTACAATTCAGGACGCCAGCAGCAACAACGATATCAATAAATTGTATAAATCTTGAAATTTGTTTTAGCCAACTTTAGGGGAAACAAATGATTAATTGATTATATATATATTATACATTTATAATATTAATAAAGCGTAATTTTATTAAAACAAAACATTCTCACCAGTGCATTACCTTTTCCGGCCACAAGTAGAGTCCAGGGGAGTTTAGGCGGAACTGCATCTTCGCTACGAAATGGGGTATGTGTAAATGTGAATGCAGTAATGCTTACGCGCTGGCAGCTTTGCTAGTTCATGGCTGGACGTGATTTGACAACTTTGATTTCATGAAATACTTAAAGGAGTATATTAGTTTACCTCGAATGATCCATGGGTGTGTATTATACATTTCATATATTGTACACGAATCAATTACTTAATCACGTTCGATGCAGCGCATAAACATCTTTACATGTGTGTGGATGTGTGTATGGGGGGTTTGGAAAGGCAACTACTTAAATTTAATTTGTAATCAGCATACAAGCTAGGCTATATATACGCTATACATAAGCATATTGCAGTACATATACATATATGTATGTGTCTGTAAGGTAAATATGTAGTCATACACCTTATATTGCGATATATGTTAAGAGTGGTGTGACATGAACACTCGTACACATACATATACATATATATGGATATATGATAGTTTAATAAATATTGCATATCGATTAACTGTTATTGAGATTAACGTTATAACACATACATAGTTACGCGCTAGACTTTTCTTCTTCCTTAATCTTTTTCTCCAACAAGTCCGCTACCTCCTTCCACCCCTCCCTCTACCTATATGAACACAGTCAATAGACCTTAGAACTGCGTCTGCTGACAAACTGTGAAATTTGAAAATTGACAGGAGCTAGAACGTAATCAGAAAAGATCGAAGGACAGCTTTAAAAGCGAATAAAATTCTCAAGGTTTTCGGAACTGATGACCCATACAGTTTTATAGTTATGGTATTATTCGAATGTTTCTAATGTTTACGGTTTTACTTTTGTGTTTTTGACTAGCAATACGAAACGGACCAACAACAAAACAACAGCCCAAAAAGCGACAATGAATCTGACTTAGCCCCTTCACAAATACTGAATAATTAACATTTTCTTGTGTTGGAATAAGCACATGTCATCAGCTTAAAGACAATTTCCTACAAGCATAAGCTCCTAACATTTAGTTCAAGAAATATTTTTTATGAAACATCAGAGCCGGAACGATCCGCTAAAATCGCAGATCAATAATCTCATTGTAAAAAATTTACCAAAAAAACAGCTTCGCATAAACATACTGTGTGTGTGTGTGTGTGTGGGTGTTTAGAGGCTTCTAACATTTGCGCGTCAACGTTAATTCCCCGCTATCGTAATATTGTGGTATCATTATGAACTCTGGTAAAGCATGCCGCGAGGATGAGATTGAAGTTGATGCTGCAGCCGAAGCAGAAGTGGTTGCAGCTGCTGCTGCCGCAGGCGGCTCTTGCTGTGCCTGCCGCACAATATGTCCGATTTTGCCTGCAATCGAAATGGTAGGGGGCCGGGGTTTATGACCAACAACTATGATCAAGTCAGAAGGTATCTATCTATGAGCTCACCAAGCACATTGGCGCGATGGAAACGCGCATCCAGTTGCCGCAGCACATTGAGATCGCGATGACGTTTCCAGGCCTCCAAAATATCCGTCACTTTGACGGGCACCATTGCCGTCTGCACAGCATTTGTCTGTCAAACCAATCCGATTTAGATGCATTTGGTTGGATATTCAGAATTCCAGCAGACTCACCCGCTTGAAGTGGACAGTGAGCTGTTGTTGGGGCTGCAGTGGCTGCTGCACACTAAGCTCGATCAGCTTCTTCAGCTTGCGGTGATTGCACGGTCGCTTGGAGACATGCAGCAGCAGCTGCTTTAAATTACCACAAAAGGATGACGCTGGCGGGGCTGCCAGCTGCTCGAAGTAGGCATGCAAGAGAGATGCATTGTAGGAAACGTGAAGTTTGTCTAGCGCCTGCACCAGATGCTCCTCACTCAGATGCGCCGTGGACAGGCGCGTCACAAGCGGTTCAGTCGAAAAGCTTTGCTTGGGCAGCTGTACCAAGAAGTACATTATAAACAAAGAGTTCGGCAATTATAGAAATTTCCCCATCTGGCTAATATTCACATGGTATCCAATTACCACTCACTCACCTGCATGCCGCCAAAATTATTATCACACGAAATAAACCTTTGGTTGTAAAGACCCATATCACCGGCCGTATTGTGCCAGCTAAATAGGCCGCCGGATTCATCGAAATAGCCCGGGGAGCCGCTGCGGCAGCGCGTCTGTTCGGCTCGCGTGTAGAGCGAGAGACTGCTGCCGCGACCGCCGCCGCGCCGCCGGCACTTGGCACAGCTGCTCAGATCGAGCACCTTGCCAATGGTGTTAGCCAAAAACTCTTTTTCCAGGCAGTCGAGGCAGGTCTCTTCGCCGCTGCTCAAATCGAATTTCGTTGAATTACTAACCATGGCCGCACTAGCGGCCACAACAGCGGCCGCTGCCACCAGCATGGGCGCCACGTC
>JABVZY010000003.1:695441-706439 GCA_020883555.1 Drosophila nannoptera | reverse complement strand
TAAATTTACTGTTATTTCCGCCCCGAACAGGCACTGCACATTTGCGAGGAGGGCATCCAGAAGATAAATGAATCGGCCGAGCGCCTGGATAAGCCGGTCCTCAACTGGTCGCTGCTGGTCGATCTCGAGGGTCTGTCCATGCGTCATCTGTGGCGTCCTGGCATCAAGGCCTTGCTCTACATCACCGAAACAGTCGAGCGCAACTATCCGGAGACAATGGGCCGTGTTCTTGTGGTCCGTGCACCGCGCGTCTTTCCCATCGCCTGGACAATTGTTAGCGCCTTCATAGGTGCGTATAGACGGATTCTCTTTCGCAACAACAATAACAACTAACGCATGTCGTTTTTCCAGACGAGCACACGCGCTCCAAGTTCTTGTTCTACGGCCCGGACAGCGAGCACATGCGCGAAGGACTCGCCCAATACATTGACGAGGAGATTGTGCCCGATTTTCTCGGCGGACCTTGCAAGGTAAGTCCTTGTGTCTTGAACGCTTTCCGCATGCGCAATTCTATTTGTATATACAACTTTATAACATAATTGATTGCTATTTATTATTACAAACTTCAATTTTTTTTTTTGTAATTTTGTTTATCCAATTCCCATTTCGGCGCTGTTTAGACGCATTTTACGCATGTGGAACAAGTCAATAGAAAATATCTAACGCATTGTTATTTAGCTGAATGCGATTGTGTAAGCTTCTAAAAGAGAAACATTCCAAACCGAATGAACCAACATATTATTAGGCTTATATTGACTACCGTTATGTTCTTTGTTGTTGTCGCACTTTATGCATATTCCGTTCACATTGTTCCTTTGTCCGAGGCGAACTATGTCAAGTCCAAAAGCCTATATAGATGTGTGAGTAAAGGCGTATTCTTGTCTCTGTGCGGTCCTTCCCACACACACACACACACACACCTACACCCATTCTGTACCTTGAACGTGTGTTAGAGAGAACAAACAATGCTTTTGACAAATTGCCATAGATAGTTACTAAACAATCTCCCTCTCTCTCTCCCCCCTCTCTTTCGCACAAGCAGACCATGATACACGAGGGCGGCCTTGTACCGAAGACCCTGTACAAGATGAACTCTTTGGAGGATCATGATGATGAGACACCGGTTCCATCGCGAGCCGCCACCGCTTCGGCAGCCGCCTGTCTTTTGGACACGCCCAGCGAGGGCAAACGCTTGTCCGCCGCCCATCAGCACGATCATAAGAATCTGTACAAGGCCGTGGAACTGAAGCCGGGCTTCACGCACGAGCTGCTCATACGCAACACCGACCCGAAGAGTGTGCTCACCTGGGACTTTGATGTCTTGCGCAACGATTTGCACTTCACGCTCTATCGCGTCACCGAAGAGCTGCCCGATAAGAATGGTATGTGAATGAATTCCGATTATTTGCCATTTAATCTAAGCACTTCATATTTAATTTTAGATGCGGCTGTTTCCTACTTCGATCTGCATGAGTTTGTGGAGGGCGTGAACTATTTCAAGGAGGAGCCAACGCTTATCTGCCGGCACAAGGAGAGTGTTCAGGGCTCGCATGTGATGCACCACAACGATAGCTATCTAATGCACTGGTTCAGTCCGTCGGGTGCACAGCTCAATATATTCTATGAGGTGCTCAGCTCGGTCAACTACAAGGGCTCGATGACCAGCCTGCAGTCCGCGTTCTCATCCAACTCATCGGCGGCTAGCTCGTATCAGAGTCGATGATATGAGTCGACCGGCCAGAGCGGCGCCAATGCGCAGGCCAAAGCGTCGCCCAGCGGTCAAGTCATGCACGAGGAATTGGATCTAATGTCGGGCACACTAATGGAAAAGAGTTTAAATCTATTCGACACGCCTGATATATTCTTCTGAACATCCTGCTAATTCGCAATCTCAGTTAGTATAGTTATTTTTAGCAAAATATTTAGTTTGATTTCATTTCAATCAATGTTTGGATTAGTTCAGCACAGTTTCGACGTTTCTTTGAACAATTTATCTGTTTATTTTGATAGTTTATCAATATTTTCGATATACGTATATATACATAAATATGTATCATATATTTTTTTACGACATATGCCAAGCCATCAGATTTCTGAATTAAGATTTTTACACATATATACGGTTGTATGAGAAAATTCAAATATCACAGATTGTTCATCTTCATTGGAGAGAGCGTCAATTAGTCCATTTTAGCAACTATGATAGTACAGCTTAATATATACACACACAGAAAAACTCGCCCACACACACACACACATCACGAGTTAACGAAATGTAATATTTGTAGCGCAGCAAATTTTTTATGGCTTTTTATAAGTATTTGCAACGATGCGAAATTACGCCAGACATTTTGACGCTAGAACGAAAATAATGAGATTTACAAAATACCTAATCAATGACTACAAGTTACCTAATTAGTTTAATTCGGAGTCTTAAAAAAAAACAAGCAAATTATTACGCATAATAGATAAAAATCAACTTTTAGCCTATTGCAATAATTTTTTAAAATAACAAAATTCATAATAAGTGCAATATCAATGAGAATTCCGTTTAGGCTACAAAATTATTGCTGCAAGTAAAAAATTAGCGATAAATCCTAAAAGTTAAGCGCATGATGATGATAATCAATAATACATATACTTAGAAGTTTATTTAAATAGCCAAGCAAATGCCGTGCATGTTACCTAATTGTAAGTTGAAATAAAATACAAATAAATGTATATGTTGAAATGTAATAGTCTAATTATTCATTTAGATATTTTATGAGCAGTGCATATCAAAAACTTGAACCAAAGCATACTTACAATTTTGGCCGCGCGCGTTAATTGGAGTTGTTATGTCAAGTGTGACCGTAGCGAATGTAGCACTGAACAAAATCAGACGCGCGCAACTGATTCTTATATGTATGCATTTACGAACACAAAACAATAAAAACTGCACGTTATACGAAGTTGCCTAATGTCTTTTATCACTCATATTCGCTTGTTATATATGTAAAGAGTTAACCGACAATTCCTTATCATGACACTTATCAGTAATGGTCGAGTGGTCACCTAGCGTTTGGCGTATGCGACGTCAATAACGATTCCACACCACCAGCGAAAACGAGTCGACTATTCCGGCTTAACGATTGTAAAAAATAAAAAAAAAATTAATGGATAAGCACCTGCGTACCTCTGAATCAAATCTAAATACGATAGCTTTGCACAATATTAAAGCAGTTTAAGCGTGTCGCTGACCGTTAACACATCAACTGAAGCAACAGCGGTTCGAGCAACATGAACATGGTTGCACTTAAGGTTACCAAGTGAGTAAATGAGTGCAACTGTAAATTGGCTCAGATGTTATTGTGTACGAAATGGTCACTGAGCAAACTGAAGGCGTTGATGCGTCTGAAAATAATTTAGGCGAAATTCTCAAATCCTTGGTGGATTATTACAGCGACAAACAAAATGTGGAACCAGTTAACATATACGAGGACAAGACGATCTTTCCCAGGTTCCGCAGCGGTCCACTCGAGGAGTATCGGGCAAAGGCGAGCTTCTGTTACAAACGTTTAAATGTACTGCTTGAGGGCGAGGAACACATTCGTCTAAAGGTAAACTTTATTGTTCTTTAAGCCCTTTTACTGGGTTAATATGGGACGAGAACAAAGTGCAATGTTCATTTGAAATTAATTCAATTCAATTAATTAACGATTAATATTTCAGCTGTTAACTTCTAATCACTTATCAGTATTCCAATTGAAAAACAGTTAAGAAATAAATTATCGGGTCAAAGTTCTTAATAATACAAATGACTCTATTGCATTTCTCAAATAAAACCTGAAAAAGATAGCTCAATTTAGAATTTTAGACTTTGATCTTTCGAAACGGATTATTACTTATTGCAATTCCAATTGGAGAGAACGAATCAGACCAGTTTAGCTGTCCATTTGGACAGGTTCTACTGTAATGACTTTTCAGCTGATAGGGCAACTGCTTATCTAAAAGTATTTGCAAAAGTACTTGGCTTAACAGTTGCGTTGGGTGGGTCATCTTATCGGTGTGCCTACTAATCAGTTTACCCTATCGTAAATAAATATATAAATAGCACAAAGTATGGCAATGGATGGAAAAACATCCAGATTTCCAGCGTGAACCAGAAGCAACCAATTTGGAGCGCACAAGGGAGTTGGCTAACAAACGCCATCATCTGCTCTGGGAGCAAAAGTTCTTTGATGTGAATGAGGTAAGTGCTAAATTGTACATGGACCTTGAATTTTAATCATATATTTTAATTATTTATAGTATCTGACCAAGCCCCATTTACTATTGGCCTTTGGGCAGGCCATATTCAGCTATGACTTTAGCTTTTCGGTCAAGTTCTCTCTGTCTAATGGCATGTTTCCTAGTACTTTGGTTTCCAACGGAACCGGGCGACTGGGCAAGTATGTGGCCAAGATAGCAGATGATCGCATATTGGGTGCATATGCTCTAACCGAGATCTCTCATGGAACGAATGCAAATGGTAAAATTATTTCATATTTGGGAAAATCATGCATTAAATCTGAGCTTCCTTGCAATCAACAGGCATGCGCACACGAGCTACATACGATGTCAAGACGAAGGAGTTTATAATTCATACACCAGACTTTGAGGCAGCCAAGTGCTGGGTGGGCAATCTTGGTAAGACCTGCACTCATGCCATCGTCTATGCACAGCTGTATGTCCCAGATGATAAGCATCAGGGTTTGAATGCATTTTTGGTGCCCATTCGTGATGAGCGCACATTGTTGCCTTTCCCTGGAGTAACCGTTGGCGATTTGGGGGAGAAAATCGGTCTCAATGGCATTGACAATGGGTACATGACCTCTTCAATTTCACATATATTCGATTCCTAATTTCGTCACTCTTTTACAGCTTTGTCATGTTCAATCAGTATCGTATACCGAAGGCGAATCTGCTGTCAAAGACCGGCGACATTGATGCAGCTGGCAATTACAGCAGCCCCATAAAGGACCAGCGCAAGCGCTTAGGTGCCTCTCTGGGTGCTTTGTCTACGGGTCGTGTGAATATTACGGCTATCACATATGTGGCGCTGAGCAAGGCCATTTGCATTGCCATCCGGTATTCGGCCAGTCGTCGGCAATTCGGACCTGCTGACAGCAAATTGGAATGGCCAGTAATTGAGTATCAATCGCAGCAATATCGTCTATTTCCTCATTTGGCAGCAACGATTGCTTTGCGTGTGGCCACGCTGTGGATTGGCAAGATAAACGTTGATATGACCATGAGGGGTATGATGGGTGAGGATACATCCAAGGAGGGCATGGAAATACACGCCATCTCATCAGCAATGAAACCATGTGCCACATGGGCTGCTCGAGATGGTATACAAGAGTGCCGGGAGGCATGTGGTGGTCATGGTTATCTGCGCGCCACCGGCTTGGGAGACTTGAGAAACGATAACGACGCCAATTGCACATATGAAGGAGAGAACAATACACTTATTCAGCAGGCATCAAATTGGCTAATCAGCCTACGACGCAGCAATGCGAACTTTGTGGATGTTTCACCATTGGAGACGGTCTCATTTCTAAAGGATATGAATGTGATACTGCAGACACAGGGACAAGAGCGGAATCCAGCTCAGGCTCTGGACGTGCACAGTGAGTGATATATGAAGAAGTTTGTGAAGGAATAATTAATATAGTTTTACTTATGTTTCAGATTTGTTGAAGGCTCTTAATTGGCTCACCGCTTGGCAGCTAGATGCATCCGTCAAGCGGTATGAGCAGCTTCAATTCGCTGGAAAGGATGCTTTTGAGACACGCAATAACATTCAAGTGTTTGCCGCACAAAAACTTTCCATTATCTACGCTGAGGTGAGTCGCAGGGAAATTCTCACTATTATAACATATTTGTTAATGAGAATTCTCTTTTACAGCGCACAATTTATTATGTATTCTACAAGTTTGTTACCAGTTTGCCAGCCTCGGCGGAGCAGCAGGTATTGCTGAACGTGCTCTCATTCTATGGCGCCAACTTGGTTACGAAGTACTCTGCACTTTTCTATCAAGGCGGTTACTTCCGCAGCAGTACACAAATCGAGTTGTATCAGCAAGGCATCCTGGAACTGCTGCCAGTGCTAAAGAACGAAGCCATTGCTTTAGTGGATGCAATCGCACCCCCGGATTTCATATTGAACTCTCCACTGGGCATGAGCGATGGCAATGTATGTCAAGCTGAGGACAGAGTATAATATTTACGCAATTTTATATATCTTAAAATTTTCTGTCATTCAACAGGTGTATCAGCATTTGCAACGTATCATCGTGTCCACGCCGGGTGTTTACGAGCGTCCGTCCTGGTGGCGTGACGTCACATATAAGAACTACCTGCAGCGCGCCAAGTTATAAGGACGATCTACTTAAGGACTTAAATCCAGCAGTCCAATGAAGCCTCCCAATATTGCTCTCTTAAAAGGTTTCAAATTTCTATAAGAATTTGTTAATTAAGTGCCTTTGTTGTGACTGTGTCAAGCGAGCCTTGCACTGTAAAGCTTATAGATAGCGTGTTTTCAATTGGTGATATATATATATATATATATATATATATATTGGTGCAATAGTGCTGATCATTGATGGCACACTTTTATATATAGTTATAATAAATATGGAATTGGAATTGTAGGAAAAGTCTTAAATCTTAAAAAGCTTTAAAATTTAAATGTAATATGTACTGAACACAAGTTATTTAAAAAAAATATTCATTTTCCAAATACCTGTGTGTAATTAAAAGAATATATATTCTTTTAATTAATGAAATGTTCAGGAAGTGTGCTTTTTGCCAGCTTAAGTTTTACTATTGACGTAAATATATTATATTAATTATTCCACACAAATAATGCTTTTAATTTAAGTTAGTTTTTTGTTGCTTTTCAGAATATTGTCCCTCTTTTAATTATCAGACTAGGAGGTGGCAATTCTACGTTCAGCTAAAGGTAGGTTGATTTATTGTAGGAGATAAAATAAGTTATTTTTTTCTGTGTGCCAGAGCGGTGCTCCGTGTGCGGTATATTAATATAAAGACACATCAACGGAATTAACGACAGATATATAAATTAATATTTTAGTCACGCTATTAGAATGCGTTTGTAGTATGCGATATGTATGTACAGATATACTAAATATAGTTTTATAGACTTCTGAAGCTATTAATATAGAGATTTGTACATAGTGTCATCATTACTGTATTATGCATTATTGCCTTGTGTATTAATTATAATTATGCTATCTATAAAGCATATCGTTTATCTTTATTTTTTTTTTTTTTGGTTTAGAACTTTTAACTTAATTACGATCACAGTCTGTCACACTTGTGGTTGTTGAATAAATTACATATTTACATAAATTTCACACTAGCACAAAGAAATTTAATAGATAAGTTAGAAAATATATTGAGCAGCCATTTAGTTAGCTGTCGCACTGCCGGTCAGGGCATTCCATTTTGTCCTGAACCGGAACCATCCTCAGTCAGTTCAGGATTGCTATGTGTAGTATGGGACTGCAGTTGAGCTAGGACGCTGTTATCGCTCTCCGTCTGGATGAGCATTGGAATTTGCTGTGGCAAATCACTGGTGGCCCACAGGTACAAATCAAGTGTTCTTTCCGTGCAATCGGCAATGAAACGAACAAATGGACGAATGTCGCCCTCATTGGCCAATTTAAGGAAATGATAGTACTGGCTGCGCTGCTGCTTGGGAATTATAACTGGAGGGTAGCCGGCTCGCATGAGAAGTGTGTTCATTAGCAAGCGCGAGGTACGCCCATTCCCATCTACAAAGGGGTGTATATGGACCAGTTTGTAATGGGCAAGTGCTGCATAGCTGCAAAGTCAAAGGGATCGTTGATTGGATATAGAGGTGACTAATGGCAGCTACTTACTTCACTGGGTGCAGGGAGTTGCTGTGCTCGGAGTTTAGCCAGTGCTCGAAGCGCTGCATCAAAATGGCCAAATCACCAGGTCCTGGCGGCACATGGCCGCCCACGTAGACCTGATTACGACGAAATTCTCCGCCCTCAATTGGATCAACATGGCCCAGCACACGGCGATGAAGTTCCAATATATCCTTGAGCTTTATTTCCAATCTGTAATTAAGGGCAATATATCAACAGGTGCAAACAGGTGGATTCCTTCTGTCTTACTTCTGGACAAGACTTGCATTTATGTACTTCATGGCCAAGTCCATGCCAAGAATTTCGTTGTGCTCATCGATGGATTTTCCATCCACAGCCATTCGGGTCTCCAACACCGAACGTGTTTGTGCAAGTGTCATGGTATTGCCCTCGATGCCTACCGAATGGTAGATGTGCTGAAAGTAAGCCTCCTTTTGAGCGCGTCGTAGTGCTGAGTTGGACTCGTGTATGGCTGACAGGGCATCGCGTTTCTCATCTAGCAAAATGAGTCGGCGTTCGTCCAGTGTCTGCACTACTTCAGCTGTACGTTGACGATTGGCCAGTGCTTCTGAGTTACTGGGATTGATACTGAGTGCCTGGAAGTAATATTGATCGGCCAGCACGATATTCCGTTGATTATACTCCAGAAACTCGCCGTAGCGAAGTAGCACCTCTGGATGCTTGGGAGCCAAAGCGAGTGCGTGTTCGAACAGGCGTGCGGCCTTGTCATTCTTGCCCGTCATATGCATCTCCTGGGCAAGTCGTAGTACACCCATGGCCTCTTTGATGTTGGTCTCTTCCGCCTCTGTAAAGCTGGTACCCACACTATCACTGATACTCTTGTCATAGAATTCTTTGAATGCATTTAGCTCATCGACTGAATACACTGCGAATTCATCACGTGTCTGCAAGTAATGCGCTGCTGGCAGATGGTGCAACCGCAGTCGAAAACCCAAGAAGGAGCCTGTTGACGAAGTCAGCGCATGGAAGGCGATCGCTGCCAGGCAACCAGCCACAAAAAACAGTGCAAAGCGATATGTGAGATGAAGTGTTGTCGGGTTTTGTGCAGGTGGTACGTATTGTTCATGCTGTTGCTGGCATTTTTGTGGTGATTCCTGTATAATCGCTGTGGCTTGTGCCTTGGCCTGGGGTATACGAATTATTGGTCTACGTGTAGTTCAAACTCACTTTAAGGCATGCTTACCATTGTGCTAAGGCTTGTTTCTAGAAGCGGAATCGTCTCTGTATATTTCTAGTGTGGTTTATTGTGCACAGCTGATACATTTTAGGGAGTTGATGGGCGTTTTACCAACAAATTATCCACGTACTCCAAAGGTAGTCTGCCTTTTAATAGTGATGGCATCCTGACCGATACATCTTCACACGAGCTCCAGACAGTGATGTGAATCGATAATTCTTTGAATAATTTATTTAACAAATTGGTAATGTTAATAATTGTTTGGGTATATTTTTAATTTATATATATAATTTTTTCCCACTTTTACGATCGCCTCTTGTACTGAGACACCTATATTGTCTATCACTGCACAGAAGCCACAGCTGACGCGCCGCTTATTTCGCAACACTGGGCTCTGTTCAATTTGGCTGCCGCTAGATGGCTCTAATAGATCTTGCATTAGTAAACTTTTTTAAATTTGAATAAGATACGATGCCGATACACAAATTCTGTTTGAAAGTGAAGTCAAATAAATAATTCGGCAGATCGAATTCCAAGAATTGACGTGCCTTACCCAGTTCTTTTTTAAATTTCCAAGAATTATACTCAACACAGGTATAAAAATTAATACAGATACGCATTGTTATTAAATTTGTTGATCTGCTCGCTAATTAATTTTGCGGCTTCTAAATCGAAGCGTTCGTAAATTGCATATATTTTAATGTCAACTAGGATGTGAAATGTATATCTCAATGGAATTTCCCTTGCGGTTAACTTTTCGCGTTAAACAAATTCAATTTAAGTTCAAAAAAATCTTAAATTTTCGCAAGGTCAGTAAAATTTGCATTTTTTTAATATGCAAGTGTCTATTCACTACTTAATTGTTTTGAATCACATCCAAACACCTAAACATATGTCGTTCGCCCACGCCTCCCGCACCATCTATCACAGATTATCACTGTCATGTAATGAATGACCGCAAATAACAGGAGCTCTTATGAGATCATAATATACTTATATTTCGAATTCGCAATAAATTCAAATGAATATAAGCATATATATATATATATATATACATTCATTGATCTATTGTCGTCGAGTGTAAACAAAACCAGAGCTCTACCGGCTCGTTGTGAGTCAGAAATGAGCTCATTAGAAGATGCCAATACCGGTTTTTGTCTTTGAACTATGACGTATAATTATGATTTGAGTTTTATATATATAAGAACAATCAAAAGTTTTTTGTTTTCCAAAATACCATAAATTGATAAGGCTCAGAGTGTTCTTTCCTCTTTTTCGCTTTTGTTTGGCTTGGCATCTCTCAAACATTTTCTAATAAAAGCTTCGGCGATTGCCGCTCGGCTGTCAGTTGCTGTTCGGCAGCGCAACGCAGCGCTACGAAATCGTTCGAAATCGGTGGGACTAACGGAACTAACGGTACAAGGTGGCATTAGTGAAAGTGAAGTGAAGCCAATCAAGTGTCTTATGTGCTGATCCTGCAAATTCGAATCGAACAATCAGATCGTGTGAACTCTTAGTGAAAGTGAGTACGGAGCAATTAGGAAATATATATACACTTGAATCTGAATATATATATATATTGTGCATATGGTTTGCAGTAATTTCATTGACTATATATAAATATATATGTATACGTGTGCCGATGCGTAGAGCATTCTCAAAATAGACCCCGCCTGCAATCTGGCTGCATAAGCCCCGAAAATAATTTGCTCCAGAAATAAAATTCAGTTTTTACCCAAAATGCGACAGAAATTTTCATTTTGTTTTTCCCGCGGTCTCGCTGTAAAGGTGTTGATTCATGGGTCAATGCTGGACAAGAATAGATCTGTAGAACCTTACGTATACATTACAATACAGTGG
>JABVZY010000003.1:571215-581888 GCA_020883555.1 Drosophila nannoptera | reverse complement strand
AGCACAAGTACTTCATTTGTTAGGGTATCTCGAACGGACTGCGCTCGCTTGCGCTTGTATTTTCATTAAAATCAAAAGTATAATTAAATTCTTGGAGCTGACCAAAGCTGGCCAAAGGAACGCATGCCCCAGGCAATGCCTCCTTCCACTTCCATCCGGCATACACACATGCTGGGAATTTGTTTGTTATGACAGCAACAAAAACAAAACAACAAAAAAATGGGATAAAATAATAATAAAAACAAAGACTGCAAATGGAGTACGTTTCCGTTCGCATGCCAGAGCACATGGCCAGCGGTCAAGTGAGAGCACCGAACCAGAAGCCACAGCAATGGCCGGGAACTCGCTTCAACTCTGGCCATTAGACAAGTAGGACATGGCACATGTTGGCACATGATGTTTGGTCAATTTTTATTACTTTTTTTTTTTTTTTTGAATTACTGCTGAAAGCAAATCTTGTTGCGGCTTTTAATGAAGTGCAGTAAAAATCTTTGATATACCGGTTGGCCAACCTCACGCGCTGGCCTTGGCCGGCAAACCCCACCCCATGGCACAAATTCTCAGCTTACCTAAAGAGCAACAATTGAATGTTGGTGAAAAAGTACAATAATCAATAATTTAAGGATTTCAACTGCAGCGGCAGCCAGCCAAGCGCACTTCTATGAATTTATGAGTCAAGTCAACAGCAGAAATTGCTGCCCAGACTTCAGTTGCAGTCAATAATAATGTTGAAGCTTCACTAACGGCATTTTTTTTTATCTGCAAACACTTATGCTTGGCCAGCCAAACAATGTACATATGCATGCATGTACATGGCGAGCTATAAAAATGGCATTGTTTATGAAAGAGAACGCGGGTTGGAAAGATAATTATTTCTAGCTGAATCATTCTGATTTCCCCAAAGAATACCAATGATAATAATGAGAAAAATAATCATGGTAATAATAGTAATATACAGAGCATAATATGAATTAAAATAATCATATGAAAATGTGGACTTACCCAGTAAAATAGGATTTCTTTACATAAAAGACATTATCACATACGTTGGAACACAATAAAAGCTAAAAGTAAAGAAAAGAAAATAATTGGTTATTGTTATAAATATTAGAAAATATAGGAGCTGATTAAATCTCTATGAGAAATTCTATATATTTTAATTATTTATATATTTTTTTGAGAAAAAAACTTAAAGAGTTTCCTAAATGTGCATTAAGACATTTGATCAATTTTTAAATAATTAATTAATTAATAATATAAATAAATATTTATTTTTTATTTAGTAATATTTTTTTAAAATAATATTGTTTTATTTAATTTCTTTATATTTAAATATTTATTTTTTAATATTGTTTTTTTTTTGTATATTCGTAGATCTTTGACCTAGAGTCCTCTACTACATACATTACTTCTCATACGCCCCTCGCTTATCTATTTGCTTTTCGTAATTGTATGTTTTATTCTGCTGAGCCTGTAGCTGGCTGCCAGCTTTGGCATTGTTTTATTTGTGCTTCAAATACTAAAAAACAGACACACTTAATATTGTTTGCCAAATGTGACAGTGAACCCGCTCCCCCCTCGCCCTTACCCTGTTAGCTATATTGCACTTTAGCAGCCGTTTAAATTCAACTGATGTCCTGCCGAGCTACAGCAGCAAAAACGGCAGCAGCCTCATGTCCTGCAGCCAATTGCTGTGTCCATTGTATTGGCCTTATCTATAGCCTTACACAATCCCACACCAAATGCTGCCAAGATTTATTTACTGTTGCCAAACGGAACTACGATTAGAAAATACCATGTCCATTCATCTCGGCATGCATATGCACATGTATACATGCATGCATATATTCAGAAGGGGGAATATCACTATAGTCCCTCTTTTTAACCGCAAATAATTTGTAAAGACTTTTTATTCGGCTTCGTTTCATTTCCTCTGATTGTCAGCTGTATTTAGCTTAGATACAATTTTATAGCCCGGGCAATTATGGACAAATTGTAAATCTCAACAGCGCAAATAAATCAGCTTTATTACTCAGCCGGCCATATTTACAGCTGAGCAGAGGAGCATTTCATTTGACTTATTGTTGACAAGCTTTTAAATAAATTGAATTTACTGATAGAGCTCCAGTCAGGACCTGGCCGGGACCGGGCCGGGACCTGGCCGGGACCTCGCCTGGCCTTGCACTTGGCAAACATTTGCCAAGGATTTACGAGTGCCCCACAGCTCCCGTCAGCTGGGTGGCCGGCTGGCTGCCGGGCTTCCAGGCTGGGCGCGACTGTCCCACTCACCTGTTTCCGTGTTGCCAACAAACTGCAAATTGCTACAAAATCACTTAACTGTAAATTTTTATAGCGTCTTTTTCGACGTGTTCAAAATGCAAGGAAAACAATGCCATCGAACGAGGCGAGCATTCTCACAAACGTTTTAGCCATCAAATCGCCAAGGGAAATTCGAATGATTGAAAAAATCAATTGCAATAGCCAAAAAAATAAAATAAAAGAAGAGAATCAATTTACGAGCTCTACAGGATATAGAAAAAAATAAACTGATTGAAAAAAATAGCCATATGCAATAGCCAAATGCTATTTTTTGGGCCACTGCCTAAGAAAGGATATAGAAAGAAATAAGCTGATTGAAAAAAATCAAATCGCATTATAAAAATATTAAAAATTCTATATTTATCAAAGATCCTGATTCGAAAGGGAAATTAAATATATTTGTAAGAAATCACATTTGGATTGTACATATAAAGCGGCACGCCAGATGCCAACCTCTCCCTTGCTCTCCCTCTCCCTTGCTCCCTCTCTCTACCCCTCTCTCTGTCTCTCTCCCCCTTCCTTTCCTCTCTTCCATGGCAAGCGAAAACAATTGTCAGCGCCATCGTCACTCAGCCGAGCTATTTTGTTGTTGGCCGTTAGGAGCTCCATTGCGTTTTATGATATTTTCCGGATTGTGCTGGGAGCGTTTGGCTGTCTCGTTATGCCGCTGCTTTGCGCAGCCAACCTGCCGCCGCCGCCGCCTTGGCCTTTTTGCGGCTTAACGGCTATTTTGCATTAAATTGCAAATGAAATGCTCAAAGTGAAACGACTCTAACCGCCCGTGTGTCGGTGCGTGTGAATATTATCGCTCCACTGTGCATTGTTACGCTGGCATTTTAATTGAAGTTTTTACACACACACACCCTCCCTCTCCCCCCAGAAAGACGGACAGGCGGACAGCAGTCACATGTGAGAGTGAACATTAAAGTGTTAAATGGCATTTGCCGGTTTGTTTGCATTTTGGCCCTTTTTTCCCCTGGCCTCCTCCCTCCTCCCATACTATCCAAGCTGTGCTCTGCATATTTAAATGCGAGCTGCCATCCCTTCGCAGTTGCGGCTTTGTATCTGTGTGGGGACTACATAATTACGTCTGGAATATGACACCTGAGATTGTCCGAAATGGACTTGGCACTGGACGTGTGTCAAATTATGTGGCTTTAATGGCCGACCAAGGCAAATGTTTGAGGTCGAGTTGATTGGAGGCAGGACAATAAGGACATAGAGACGAGATTTTAGCGAAGCTATAAATATGCTACAAGTTGCACTCCAAACACGCCAAGAAGAAGAGTTCAATGAATGCCACACTTTGCATGCTTGTCTCTAGAATTTTTCTATTCACAAGGACTGTTCCACACTCCTGCATTTCCCTCAGCTCACACATACTTACTACCATCTCCTAAGCCCCGACTAATACGAAAGGCTTACTACACTTCCATTTCCACTCGCCCGCCTCATAAATAAGCAATTAGGCAACGCCGGGCCAGATGAAAGCCCGTGTGGAGGCTCCCACAGCTGCCTATTAAGAACTCATAACCGTTCTTTTTGCCTGCGGGGGAGGGAGAAAACCCTTTGTTAATCGCCCAGAACTTACCAACATCCGGTTGGCCTTTTTTTCTGCGGCCTTCCAAACAAAGCTCTTCAACATGCTTAGCCTGCCCACTTTAATGCGTGTTTGATAAGCAAGTGGAACTAAGCTAATGTCTGTCCACCTGTCGAGAGATTAGTTTCCCACTCACATATCAAATTTGCCAATGTACAAAACAGTTTCCGCTTCCGGCCATTTTGTCTGCTCGCTCGTTGGCTCGCTGTGAACCCAAATCCCAAATGCTGGCAAATTTTTGTTGGGTCCACAAACTTACGCGCAACTGTTGTTGGCCTTAACCCTTGTTCGACTCGCTGTATGTGTGTGTGTGCCTGTGTGTGTGTGTATGCCCCGCGGCCACGTTTGTCTGCAAAGTTTGGCTTGCGAATATCATTGCCTACCTGGAGGCAACTTAATCAAATATGCATGCAATGCCGCTTCATATTGTTTACCAGTTGGCACAGCTGCTTCGGTAATAAGTGTCATAGGTTTTGCTTATCCGTCGCGCAGCTTGACAACCCTGGCAGCAACCAGGCACGGGTGGCACTTGCCTCGCGGCGGCAACCACTTCAAATGTCAGTTAATAAATTGCAAAACGTTTTTCTACGAATCGACAAACCGACAGCCCAGCCACCAACTGCACTTAATGTCAGTGACACAAACACACACCCGCACACACAGCCGCACACACACAGCACACTCTCAGACAAACAACAGCTGAGCCGCTGCCGAGGTGCTGCGGTAGGGCGCAGAAGTCCTGGGCAGACAATGAAGTTGCCGCTGTTGACATGAAGCGTGACGGGCACAAGGACCTCTGCCGAATACCCTACCCTCCCCTCCCCGCACACTTCGCCACAGAGTGCAACTGCGATCCCGTGCCGCGACAGACATTTACAAATAAACAGCGCTAAATTATAGGTGCCCTGTGGGCTGCACCCAGCTGCTGGGTCGCCTCCTGCCACTTGTAAATAATATGGCAGGCTACACCTGTACACGACGTCGTCGCCATCGTCTAACTTTTAACTACAACAACTACATCAGCCACCACTGCAGCAACAACAACAGCAACAACAGCTACAGAGGCATACCAATTACAGCAGCAACAACGCGAATGCACAAAAACTTGCTGCAGCACAACGAAAATGGAATGATCTAAGATCGAAGAATGGCCTTACATATAAGGAATAAATAATACATAATTAATCAAATATAATAAAGGATCAATAATATTTACTAAATTGAAAATCATAAAAATTATTAGAAAAATTATAGAGATGGACATAATATAAATTAAAATTAAAAAATAATAATAAGAAATAAAATATTAAATTAAATTTATAATATAATTAATATTAAATAAATTAAATTAAAATAAATAATATATACAAAATTAAGTCAGAAAAAATAATATAGAGATGTGCAAATATAAATAAATAAATAATTTATATAAAATAAAAAGGAATGAATAATATAGAATTCATAATATATAATAAATGATATATATTAATATTAATTAAATTAATAATATATAATAATGACAAATAATATACACTAAATTAACAATCATAAAAAATATTTTAACAAATAACAGAGAGACGGAAAAATATAAGTAAATAAATAATATAGAAAAATTAAATAATAAATAATTAAATACAAAAGAAATAAGAAATAATTGAAAATTATTATTAAACAATATATAGCATATAGGGGATAAGAATGTTAATAAAAATTAAATAATATAAATCATACAAATTATAATAAATAATTTATGAGGGAGATGGGATCAAGTGATTTCCTTGTGAGGGGCATTCCATATCTGATCCCTCTATTGGGCTTAGCTTTGTGCGTCACAAAACCGTTGACAAGCCTGCGTGAACTCTGCACCCAGCAATCGGCACACAAAGTTCACACAGCGCCACACACAAAGTTCAAGTTGACGACGCTGAACTGCACTTTGGCAAAGAAGCGCAGAGCTAAAAGTTATGCCTGGTACAGTTGCAATTGCCTGGGTGCAGCTGCAGCTGCAGTTTACAATTTGTAACTATTAGGCTGACATTGTTGCGATTTTTATTGACGATGCTCCGCCTCTCCTGCCTCCCCCCCTGGCCCGGCAGGCGCTGTTCGATCTTGGGTGAAAAGTTTTTCAATTAAATTTCAGCCGTAATCAATGGCCAATGCCGTAGGATGCGTTGACAATTAATTGCATTGCACTCGCATAATCATTGATGTACCAGACGGATGGCCAAGGCAGGGGGTGTGGGCGTAGCAGTGGGCGTGGCCAGGTAAGTGAAACGTGTTCAAAGTTCTTTTTGCCAAGTTTTCTTTGGCTGTCACGTTGCTGTTTCGCTCGACGCGAAAACTTTTCCACAAAACTTGTTTCGCCCAGCCTCGAAATTATCTCTTTGTATTTCGTTTTTCTTGGCATTTCGATGCGCGCTTCGCACCGGCACTTAGGCCAGGTCAGTTACCCTCTCCCCCTTCCCCCCACGTCTATAGAGAGTGCCATAAATTTAAACTTTACCGCCAACATGGTTTGCTATTTATATACATATTAAATGTTACTCTTGTTATTTTCAACTGCAAAACAATGAACTTCCTCCCATGCGGAAACTTTGCTTCATCCAGCTTAAGGCGGGCTTTTCGCTGTTTATGGAAATGAAGATAATTGACACAATAGATTGAGGAGGAGAGCGAGACCCGATGATGACGCATGGAGCTAGACGAAAACGAGGGGTATAACAGGTGAATCATTTGCGGCTATCAAGCAATTGCAGTTATAAATTATTGGACGATAAGCAAGGGCAGAAATTGCACACTTTAAACTATTAATAGAGCCTAGAATCCAACTCTTTTCAACTCAATTTAGGCCTTTGAAGTAATCTTTTAGATTTGAATCTAACTCTTAACTAGCTAGAGGATCCCGCTAGATATTTGGCTGCAATTGCAGCTTCTTCTCGGCCTCAACTGGACATCAAGTGGGCGACAGGGCCTGACTCGTGTGTCAGTGGTTGGCGATGCGTCTGGCTGGAAATCTGTGATTTAATGGTGTGGAAAATTAGAAAACGTTTGCCTTGGCCCGGTCTGGCCGAGGGCCTGCCCTGGCCTGGGCGCAATCGTCTGGCAGCTGTCAAAGCAACTGGCCTCGATTTGGTACAATTGCAGCCATGTTGAACTCTTGCCAAATTGCCATTTGCTCAGGTGCTAGAAAATTGCAGCAAATGACTTCATAAATTAAAGCCAACACTCACACCCACACACGCACAGGCACACCCACACATGCACACATCTGAAACCCTATTCAAATGAAAGCTGGCGGCTCTTTAGCTGCTTCCGTGTGCATTTTTAATGAAGTTTGGCTTTAGCGGTTTTTTTGCCGCCGCTCCCCTCCTTCCCCCTCCTTTCTGCCACCGCCGCACCCATCTTTGGCGCTCGGCATTTGCCAAAAGGCTCAACTTTCGCAGCTGCGTCTTGCGCCTCGCTAATAAATGTGTCTGCCGGCAAGTCTACAAAGTGCTTTTAATTAGTTGTGTTAGCTTCCTGCAAAAAGGATGCAGAGGAGAGATTATATGAAAGCCAAAAGAAAAGGGAACTCTCTGGCCATTGTCTAACGAGTTGAGTGTTAATTTCTCGTAATGCCCGGGTAGCTCTATCTCGAGTCGCTGGCCATTTGATCGACCACGATTACGTTCCGTCGTTTTATCAGCAACTCATACACAAATGTTGATTCATTTCGGGGGGCATGAACGGATTCTTGCTTGATTTATTTAAATGCTTAAATTTATTTAAATTTTTCTTAGAACACTACATCATTTGGAGCATTAGTTGTTGCTGTGGTGTTCTATAACATCATCGAACAAAGCATCACTCAGCTCGGAGGCAGTCATAAACATTGGACGATGTTTACGGACCAAGACCTCGTATTTAGAGAGCTGTCTCATGGACGAGTTCTCATACCGGATGTAGCAGGTCTTCAATGACAGATACAGGGTGCCGATGAATTTGCCGCCATCAACATAAGCCCGGCAGACATAAACGCGTTCGTCCTGCCCATCGGTGCCCACCGACACCATATTCTTCTCCAGAAAGCCATCGAAGCTACGTACCCAATCGTAGCTGAATGTCCCATTGTTCACCAGGATCGCATAGGAGCTAGCCGTGCTGGCGATAGAATTGGTATTGTAGGTCGTGTATCCTGTTTCAGCTCGAACACGTGCTGGCAGCACCGAGGAAGCGTAAACGACACGTCCTACGTAGTTGTTGTAGCCAGACGAATCAAAGCCACCGAGCACAGCATTTTCCGGGAAACTTTGGGTCTTATCGGAAGCAACCCACCGATCAGTATTATCGTACACCCCGCAATAAATGGAGCCCACTAGCTGGGCAAAAATTAGCGCACTGGCAATTACTTTGGTCGAGGCAAACATTGTGTGAACTTTTCGACAGCTCTTCGAAAACTATTGTAAGAATTGTGATCAGGGACCGCGGTATATATTGGCTACTCAATCGATTCGTACGGAATCACTTGCTGATAATCAACAAGGTCATAATTCTTTCTGTAATACACCCCACACTCATCGATAAGATACACTCGAAAAGTTCGCTTAGATTCGTCATAATTGAGGGATCAACTAAGCTCTTCACACATTGATAACGGAGCAACTCGGACGATTCCCACGAATCGGTATTGCTCGACGTCTTGAACAATATATATTTCAAAGTTCAGTGCTTGAGAGGAGGCAATGCCAATATTTCGGGGGAGTCGAACAAAATTTATTTAGTGATTGTGAAATGATTTCTCCACCCCCTCAACTCTTACAATTCTCCGCCTGCATTTCAATACATAAATTCATTTTAATGCAGGCAACACACGGGTTAAAGACATTGCATCCCCTTCACCCCTCCGTTGTCACTGTCTGCGGTTCATGCCGAAAATGTCGCAAAATCTCGTGCCAGTTGACAGGTGAAGGGGCGACCAGGTGCTGCTGCCAGTCGGCCAACTGTCAAACATAAGTCAAAACCATAAGTCGAACCGCAACACACGACTCAAGCTGAGCTGTGCACACACACACACAAGCACACATGCACAATGTCATCTCTTTATGTGATTTGGCTCTTGCGGTGGCTGCTGCAACAGACTCAAAGCCATTCCCAAAGGAAAGAGGAACAACCGCAGCAGGCTTCAAATTAGCCACACTTTTTTATTTCGTTAGTTAAGCAGACTTAACAGACTTTTACTCAGACGATTTTCCACATTCGTCTGGAATGCCTCTCACCGAAAGCCTTGAGATTCACTCCAATCCAATCTAGAGAGTCTTCACTGTACCCCACCATCCCCTTCTCGGCTAGCCCCGGCTGCGACTGATGACAGCTTAAAATGAGGTACGCTTGAGCCCCAAGACATTTCACAGATATATGCCCCTTGTAAAGGGGTCAAATGCAATTGTGGCAAGCTGTGTGCCACGCAGGTGGCAGCAACCGTGCCTCATATTGGGTTACACATTAATATTGGGTTGTCAAAACTGTTAGTCATAAGAAACTAGAAACCATTTCCAACAAGCTGCCCTTCCATTCACCCTCCTCTCCCTCTCCCTCTCCCTCTCCCTCTCTCTCTCTCTCACTCTCACCCACATTCTCAGTTAAACGCAGTGTTGCTTGCCACAGCAACCGCATGCAATATACCCACTGCCAAAGGGCAACAGCAACAGCAGAAGCAGCCGCAGCCGCAGCAGCAAAAGCTGAAATGCAACACCGCCTGGCAATCAACTGGTGTTTCAGTTTCCATTAAGTCAGCGCCGCATGCATGCAGACCCTCCCTTCCTCCCATCCCCCCACACTAATAAACACACACTTGCACACCTGAGAACGTCTCGAGTTTTGCTCTAGTCTGAAGCACATGAAACTCCTGGATACCGCACAGCATTTGCCGCCAAAGCGCGTGGCAAAAAGAAAAATTTCCCAAAACAAATGGAAAAATCCCAGCGAGAGAGCGCTCTCTGCGAACTGGCAACTGGAAGGCCCTCAGACATTACCCCAGGCAGCTATGACATCATTGGGTATATATTCTCTCTCTCTCTCCCTCTCTCTCACTCTACCCCTCTGAAGGGGTAGCTGGAGTAGCTTAACACACACTCGCACGCACACACACACATAAGCTACACCTGGCTGGACTTAATTGCCATTTGACATTTATTGCTGTCCAGCGTGTCGTTGAGGCACAGTCCGCTGCAGAGACAACCGTTTGTTTGCACATTCATCACGGACGGACAAAATGTCGATAGTCGATAGTCCAGAGATTGATATGAAGCATGAAGGAATCTGTTCCGATAACGTAATTGGCCAGGCCGTCGGGAAGTGAAAGGGGATATAGAAGCAAGGCCGGAAGAACTCGAGAGGAAGCTCCGTATTATTTAACTCGATATTATTCGACTTGCAAATAATAATTGCTATACTTTAGTCTACGGCTTTTCGTCAATCTGAGTCATGCTAGAAAAAGCGAGCTGCCATTTGAGGTGGAAGCAAGGCCTTGAGGAACACGGAAGAACTTGAAAGGAAGCACAGCAACTATGTAATATTTGATTGAATAATGACCATACTTATTTTAGTCTACGGCTTTTCGATATACAAATGCAATCTGAGACATGCTATAGCCCCCTGCTGATATATGACGGAATAGTTATCAACAAGACAAGCCCGACAAGTGCTCATTTGGACAGCTGTCAACAATCAGTTTGTGCCAGAGAACAATATAATTAAGGAGCAGCTAAAGCTGATA
>JABVZY010000003.1:553865-565171 GCA_020883555.1 Drosophila nannoptera | reverse complement strand
AGGCCAGAGTTCAATTAAAATGATCTAACGTAGCTGCGCTACTCAAGCGAAATGAGCTGACTTTTAATGGGGTGGCTTATCTAAGATGTTAGTCCCAAAATCAAGGCCATTAGACCGATTAGATTATTCGGATTCCCCGATAAGGCGCCAACTGATGATCTCTTTTGGTATGGGCATAAGGAAGGAAGTGAACTGATGGGTCTCAAAATAGTTCAAGTCGTTTGGAGCAGGAAGTCGATGTCGTTCCGAGGGAGATTTACGAAGGGAGCCCTACTTATATGGGCTAAATAATAACTGCTGTCGAGTAGGGTGCATCAAACGCAGCCACCGCTAATCCCACATTCACACATGACATGCATTTCCATTGAGCCAATCAAAGCCCAACCAGAGCCCCATTGCATTGGGGTCAATTGGAGTTCAGGCTCTGTTTGGCTTTGGTTTGCCATATAAAAGCGCTGAGTCGGCGCCTCGAATCGATTCACAGTCAAAGATAATGTCGGGCAAAGCAGAGGCATTGCCACTGTATCTGACGGCGCAGTTCTTCAGGCGCAGCCTGGAGCATGGCCTGCAGCAGCAGGATCTGCAGGTACTCGACGTGCAGCTAAAGGATCTGACACGCGGCGGCGAGAACTATTGCAGCAATATATACCGGGCCCGTATCAAATACCGGACAGCGGAACGAGAGCAGCTGGAGTGCTCGCTCATAGTCAAGTGCATGCCGGCCGAGAAGCAGGCCATATTGGCGCGTCTGCACATCTACAACAAGGAGACGCTCTTCTATCTGCGCGTCAAGCCCAAGCTGGAGGCGCTGATGTGGCGGGCCGGGGCGGCCGAAGAGCCCTGGTCTTTAGGTGCCAGGTGAGAGCCCAGATTAGTTTATGGGAGATCAGCCCACTGATTTCTATGTAATCCCTGACCAGGCACTTCTACTCCACCACCCAGCCGGAGCAGACGATTCTCTTCGAGGACCTCTGCTGTGAGGGCTACCAGCTGCAGAGCCGTCAGCTCGGACTGGACGAGGCTCATGCGTTGCTGGTGATGCGCAAGCTAGCCCAGTATCACGCTCTGACCATGATTATGGCCGAGCATGAGCCCGAAACGGTCATAGATCGTTATCCGTTTGGACTGCTGCACATGGACGCCATCAAGTCGGAGCCCTTCAAGCTGCTCTTCGGCACCCAACTACTCAAATTGGCTGCTCTGATCGGCGACTGTGAGGGATTCAATTCGATTACGCGCAAACTTTATCGATATCACGAACACTTCACGGAACGGGTGCTCAAGTCGGTATATCCACTGCGTGGACGCCACAATGTGCTCAACCATGGCGATCTCTGGATCAACAATATATTCTTCAAGTACGACGAGCAGCGCAAGGCGCAACAGGTGAAAATCGTAAGCACCTAAGAGTCCTCTTCCCATGGAGATGAATGTTGAACTTATGGCCGCCCTCTCTTAGATTGATTTTCAGCTATGCTTCTACGGAAGCCTGGGCTTCGATGTGAATTACTTCCTCAATACCAGCCTGGAGCTGGAGGCACTGCAGACCAAGCGACAGCAGCTCATCGATGCCTACTACGATGCTCTCTCGGACTGCCTCAAGCAATTGCCGTGGGCCAAGCCGCTGCCCAGCTATGAGGAGATTATGGCAGAGATACGTGAACGAGAGGCCTATGGATTTTTTGTCGCCTTCGGCTTCTTCCCACTGATGAGCATGATTGGCGTCGATTCAGAGGACAATTCGCTGAAGAACTTCCATGACGAGGACTTTGCTCGCCAGAAGGTCCAGCTCATGTTCGAAGGCAATAAACGCACTCTCGAGAGCCTCAAGTTCACGCTGAAGCGGCTGGATGACTTGCAAGTCTTCGATTAAGAGCAGGGAACGGGGGGAGAGAGAGAGAGAGAGAGGGAGACGCCTGCCATATTCAAGCCCTGCAATTAGTGGGTGTCATCTGCTATTTCATTATTCTATCAGGGCTCATTGTTTCAGGCATTGCATGACCGAAACCTGTTTCCATCGAATGACAGCTCTCGGAGAAAGCGTTAACTGTGCTCGCAGACCCACGAGATATGCATATATTTACACCTGTATACATCAATCACTCTTCACGGGGTTTACAGCTCGCTAATAGTCCGCACTATTATACAAATTATATTATAAATACGTTCCGCTTTAAGCGACAATAGAATGATGGGGGACGTAATCGCCTGCGGCTCTTAAACGGTTACAGCATTTAAGAAACATATATTCATTGCTTTTTATATACAAATGATTAAGCTTTAAGCATTACAGCTAATAATAAAAATTTAAAATAAAGTGAAATGAATAAATTCACTTGTGAATGATATTTCTACACACAATTTACACTCAAAACAAAAGTCTGTAACCTCTAACTCTATGGAACCAAAATAGTTGTCTACGCTTTTGATTAGATGTTCTATCCAATTGTATTCTAAATTTGCAGCATGCTAATTGAATTAGTATACATACGAAATTTATGAAATAATCCATAAAAATAATCAATGGGCCATGATAAATTATACAATATAATCCGAACCAATTGGAGAGTCGCTTTACTTTTGTATTACGAGTGCGTAAAAATTATTTTAATTATGATTATATAAGTCTCCATTTGCTTGCCAATTATTTTCGCATTTGAGTTACAAACATAAATAAATTAAACTTAGGAAGCCAAAAATAATAATTACTGCAAGCAAATTACTTAATTACCATAAATTTGCGTTGAGTAAATAATAAACAAATCCGCATGGAATTAAGTTCAAAATTATAATGAGGAGAAGCACGCACTTTGATTTATTATACAATATAATTCATTCTGTGAGCTGAGAATGGGAGAGGGACAGAGGGAGTGAGAGAGAGAGGGATATTGCTGCAGAGACGTGAGATAAATTCTGGAGTGGATTTGCCGCTCCTCTGTACTGGGCGTTTATCGGAGTAGTATACGTTATACATAGCAGATAACGCCGATTATATAATCAACAATAAAATATAATACAAGGGGTGGGTGGGTTTGATAAGATAATGAGTGGCCAAATGACAAGCTCTGCGAACGCCGACAGGTCGTAACGGCGACGCCGTAAAACGGGATGTTAATCAAATCAATTTGTAGAAATCAAATCAGAAACTGGTTAGACAAATTCTCCTGTGAGGGTGTGTGCGCGTGTGTATGAAAGTATCTCAGAAGGTCGCGTGTTTGCATTTTAAAATATCTCTATTATATACTCAGATAACTAGACGCTCTTGTCGCCTATTAAGTGAAATTATATAGGTTTCCTTCGTACACTCATGTTGCATTCTATATATACTATTAATTAAGCTCGTTTATAGCAACAATAAGCCCCCCTTGACTCCAAGTCTGTATAAATTGGCGAGCGATCCCGCTGAGCATCTCAATAGAATCGCAGTTACCGCAGCATGTGCAGCATCGTGTACGACCAGGAGCTGCAGGGTGCGCCGCCCAAGCACCTGGATGTACCCTTCTTCGAAGAGGTACTGGAGACCGCGTTGCGTACTGCCCGCGTAAAGCTCCTTGGCATTCACTGTGCCATGGGCAGCAGCACCGGCGAGAACTATTGCAGTCAAATCTATCGCGTCAAATTGAACTATCGGCTAGACGATGGCACGGCATCGCGCAAGGAGCAACAGATGGCTGTGATTGTGAAGAGTATACCGCGAATTGAGTCTGTGGAGTTTATCGAGGATCTGCAGGTGTATCTCAAGGAGAAGATCACATACTACGAGCTGCTGCCACGCCTCGAACTGCTCACAAAATGCAAAAGCCGGTTTGGACCCAAGTGAGCGCCAACTTTGCGTTTGAGCTAAGCAGATTAACAATTTAATCTCCAACTCCAGACTCTATCAATGTCTAAAGCAACCCGAGAACACGCTGGTCTTCGAAGATCTGGGTGCCCTGGGCTACGTTATGGGCGACCGCGAAAGGGGGCTGGATGAGACACATTGTCGCCTGGTTATGGAACGGCTAGCCGAATTTCATGCAACCTCTATGGCCCTGGCTACGCTAGTAAGCTAATATACCTAGTATTTCCTTCTACCGGACTTTTCAAACTCCCCCCACTTTAGGATTCGGAAATATTCAAGGCCTACGGTGATGGTATGCTGTCGCCACAAGGATTAGCCAGGGACAACGGACTCTTGATGCGTTTCTTTGCGGGCAACGGACAACAGCTGCTCAGTCTGGTCAGCAAATGGCCGGAATTCGAGCGCATCGCGGGCAAGATAGCCAAATATATGAAAAGTCAGCGGGCGAATTTGGTGCGTGCCCAGACACCTATTGATAGCGAGATCAAGGTGCTCAATCATGGTGATCTCTGGGTCAACAACATGCTGTTTAAGTACAATAATGCCCAGCAGCTGCAGGATGTGATCTTCATAGACTTTCAGCTCAGTATTTGGGGCAGTCCAGGCATAGATCTCAATTACTTCTTCTACACCAGTCTCAAATTAGATGTGCTGAAGCATAAACGGCCGCAACTACTGAAAATCTATCACAGTCGAATGGCCGACACACTACTTAATTTGGATATGGGCGTGCCTGTCCCCAGCTACGAACAGGTGTTGGCCGAGGTGCAGCGCAGGGAAAGCTATGGATTTTTTGCTACTTACGGCATACTGCCAACTATTAGCCAGGACAAATCTCAAACGTCGGACAATAACTTGGAAAACTTTGCCGATGAGGAATTTGCTAAGCAGAAAGCCGAACAAATGTTTGGCTCGAAACGTTTGGCCGAGACGCTGCGCTACACCTTGCCGCATTTTGAACGCGCTGGTGTTTTCGATTAAAATGTTTAGGTGATGTAAATACCACTTACCTGAATTTGTGTCTTTAGCTTAGTTTACGTTTATTGCACTTATATTATACGATTTAAAATTAACTTTAAAAAAAATGACGCGCACTTTTCACTACTTCACTTCCCTTTCGCATTAACCGTTGCAATTCAGTATTGCCAGATCGCGCCGTGACAAAGAGCCAGTATGGTGATGATCACAATGTTAATTTAGCAGGGTTTTTTTTTCTTAAACAGCAGAATAAATTCACTGAAAGTTAAAATTTTTCAATTATCGTTTGAATGAAGCTTTATTTCATAAATACATACCTTGAGCAGTCTTCCTATGAAGTATTTACAAGGCAGAAAAACGACCACATGTATGGGTAGAAGCGTTTGTCTGCGCTATACGTTGTCACATTTCGAACGCGCCGGTCTTGCAATTAAAATATTTAGATTTTTTAAATTTCACCCAGCTGAATATGTGATTTTAGCTTACCATAGGTTTATTACTCTTATATTTAAAACTTTAAGCGAATTTTTAATAAAACGACGCAAATTTTTCACTACTCCACATCACTTTCGCATTTACCGTTGCAATTTAGCATTGTCAGATCGCGCGGAATTTTCCGGGCAAAGTTAATTTATCAGTGTCTGTTTTGCATAAAACGGAATGAATTCACTGAAAATTAAAATTTCTCATTTATTGTTTGTCTATATATGAAAACAATTATATATACAACGCTGATGCAGTTTTCCTACGAGGAATTTACGACGCAGAAAACCGAACAGATATATAGGTCGAAGCGCTTAGCTTCGCTATACCTTACCATTTCAAACGCGCTGGATTTACAATTAATATATTTTGATCATTTGAACTTCTTTCGCCTGAATATGTAATTTTAGTTTAAGATAGGTTTATTGCATTTATATTTACAATATTAAGCTAACTTTTAATAAAACCACGTACACTTTTCACTACTTCACATCACTTTCGCGCTTACCGTTGCAATTTAGCGTTGCCAGATAGAGTCATGACAAAGGGCCACTGTGCTAATCACCCACGCAATGTTAATTTAACAGAATCTGTTTTGTGCAAAGCAGAGTAAGTTGAGTAAAAATTACAAATTTTTTATTTATTGTTTGTTTATGTATGGAGTTCAATTGTATATATGTACTTAAAATTGCACAAATTGTTTTCATTTTTTTTACATGAAATCACCAATATTATGTATACAAAATAACTGAATGCTTGGCGTCGGAACATTTCAATTAATTTCGTACATGAACGACTACTTACAATAAAATTACAATCATCATTATTATATTTAACGTCATCAGCAAATTATTTTGCACAATTGAAAGTCTTATCATATTTATATATAAATTGCTTATATATTCATACAGTCAATCAATTGTGCACTAGAATTAGGTATAAACGTTGCTAAAACACTGTTTGTTGAACCGCAGCTGAAGTTCCCTAACCGATCTATATAATTAATTTATATAGCTTAATTAACTAAGACGACTTTAGGCTTATGTAAAAGTGGGCTTTACTAGATCTTGCTTTCTCGTGTTTCATTGCTTTTGTGTCTTTTCTTTTTCGACGACTGCGACTCATTTTGAGAGATATGGAGAACGACGATCGACTAGTAGGCTCAAAGATTAGCTCCAGACATCGGCCGAATAACGCTTCTGGGCCTCCATCTTTTTCAGATATTGTACCGCATCTGCCTCGCTCATGTTGCCCTTAGTGGACAGGATTTTCGTCAGGATATTTCTAACATCCACAGCCATGTTCTTAGCATCACTGAAATCAGAATGGAAATCAATATGAATGAGCAAAAATTCAATTGTAGTTACATTTTACGTACCCGCATATGTAGAAGTGTCCCTTCTTCTCGCCAATTACATCCCATATCAAGTCGGCGTCTTGTTCCAACAAGTGCTGCACATAAATCTTCTTGTCCTGGTCGCGAGAGAAAGCCGTCTTCAATGTGAGCGTACCCTTCTTGACCCACTCCTCGAGCTCCTCCTCGTAGATATAGTCCTCGCTGCGCTTCCTGCAGCCAAAATACAGCACTGACTCGCCCACCGTCTTACCCTCATCACGCAAATACTGTCGCTCCTGGATAAAGCCACGGAAGGGTGCCAATCCAGTGCCTGGACCAACCATAATTATTGGCGTTTCGGGCTTCGTAGGCAGACGGAATTGCGACTTGCGTATGAACACTGGCACCTTGACTTCCTCGTCATCCTTTGGCTGCTTGTTCTTCAGGTAAGTAGTGGCCACACCCTTGTTGGTACGACCTGTTGGCGTCTTATACTCAACCAGTACAGCGGTAACATGCACATCAGTCGGATGCAGCTTGGCCGATGATGAAATCGAGTAGTAACGCGGTTGCAAGCGTGGCAACAGTTCACAAATATGGTCCAAGGGTGGTCTGCATGATTTGATGTCTTCTAGAATGTGCACCACATTGCGGCAGGCATCCTGTATCCAGCTCTGATACTTTTCCTTGCCCTCCGGCGCCAGCGAGGCCATGCTGCGCAGCATCTGCTTGTCCGCCTCGTCCGTGCAATATTCAGCCAATTCCTTGAGGATGTGCGTGCGTGGAATTGCAGTTATTTCCAAATAGTGTGTCAAAGCAGTACGATAGGTGGTAGGACAGGGGAACGGATGCTTCTTGCTGCTATCCGTATCGGTATTTATCAGCGAGAACACCGTATCCAAGTCCGCATTGCACAACTGACCAAGCTTCTCCACAAGTCCTTTGTCATTGATGGGATACATGGCAACGTGATCGCCAGCATCGTAGCGCATCTTGGAGCCATCGATGTTCAGTTCGATGTGCATACACGAACGACCTCCACCCTTGTGCAGCTCCCGATTGACTCGGATGGAAGCGAGGAAGGGATTCTTAGCATCAAACGGAGGTCGCTGATTCTGCATGGAATGGAGGCGAGCAATTTCGCCAGTGTATACACGATCCGGCAGCACATCGGGTTGCTCCAGCAATCGATACTGGCGTATGAGCACCTCTTCACCGCTTCCCTCAATACCAAAGTGATCACAAACGGCGGGCCAGAAGCGATCCTTCCACGTGATGAAGTCATCCTCAATGCTGGCAAAGAATCAATGAAAATTGATAAAACTGATTTACAGCATCTAGCTGATCAACTCACTTGGCATCATCGTCGCCCAGACCCAGCTCGAAGACACGATTGGCTCCCAGTTCCTCCAGCCGCTTATCTACATAGATGGCCACCTTGTTGTAGTGCTCGTAAGTTTTGTTACCCAGTCCAAACACCTATTGCAAGCACATGGAAAACACGTCAAGATGTTACAGAAGCAATTAACCGCATATAGTGTTATTACCCAATGTCGGGTCTGTTTGTCTACGCGTGTAGTAGACTTATTATATAAATTATTTAATAGCCAGATCAAAGTACGACCCGTCCACTCACAGCGACGCGTGCCAAGGCCAACAGACAGGCTAGCTCCGGTGACAAGCGTATTAAACATTGTTGCTATTGCTGACACCGCCCAGTTATGTGTTCCGCAGCAGCCGCAATCACAGACGCTTCACATGGCAAACGTTTTCATTCAGTAAACTCAAATCATTTGCATTATGAAAACATTTTGCTACGCAAATAGTAAACAATATTGCGCAACAGTTGTCCCGACGCTGTGTGCACGTTTCTAATAACAGCTGCCGCGTCGCAGTGTGACCAAATAAACAGAATGAAAGAACCCATTGCGCACTTAACAGAATGTTAGCTGCCATCACAAGGTGAACGATTCTTAACAGTCACCGAGTATCGAGTGTGACGTCACAAGCCCAAAGTTTTATAGTAAAAATACGTACATTGGCTAAAACTCATCTCAAAATTACTAATCATAAATGAAAACCGTTTAATGCCCCTCTCACTTGGTACTCTATATCTGTATATTTAGAAATAGTGAATATATATTAAGTAACTATAGAAAACTTGTTTTCAATGCGGGCTTTAGCTCTACGTTTCGCCTCATGACGCCTCAAACACGTATCTCAATCGAACGTGTATGATTGCTGTGATTATCTATAAATATGGCCTTCGGAGCACATTTGATGCGGTCGGAAGAATTTACTTCCCACAACGCAAATAACACGCAAAATAATACGTATAGATTTTAATATTTACAATATATAAATATATATTGTATAATAAAAGGCAAGGTTGCGCTTATTACACAGCTTATACCACCGGAGCGAAGTAAATAGATAAGCAAACGCTATCTGCATTTGCCACTGCACGGTTAGAACGGCAAAATTCTGACGAGCTGAGACACATGCTCATGTAATCGATAGGCGGTAGGGGCAGACAGTGTTATCAGTGAGGTGCTTACCGCATAGTTTAGTCCAGTTAGATCGGCTTCGCCATTGGTGATCCAATCGTAGAATTCCATGGCATTATCGGTGGGATCACCCTCGCCGTAAGTGGCCAAGCAAAATACTGCTAATGAGTTGTTGATATCCTTCAGTTGCAGCAATTCCTCCATATCACATTCTTCCGGATCGGCGACCATGCCCTTCAGCCGATAACGTATACCCTCCTTGGCCAAACGGCCGGCAAATTCCTCAGCGGTGCCCGTTTGTGAACCGTAAAAGACAACCAAGCTGCGGCCAGAAGCTTTCAGCTTCTTAATAAACGAATTATCCGCTGCGGTGGTAGTGCAAACTGTTGTGGGTCTGTGGTCGGAATAGTTATTCATCAAATATCTGAACAATCAAGTTGCAACCAGCTTTAATACTTACTGTATGGAATAGCTGCGTACTGGCTCCTCCTCCTTCTTGCGGCTGCGCAGAAAATAAAAGGCTGCTCCGCCGATCAGCACCGCCAGCAGCGCCACATCCAGCAAACCCAGAAAGGGCTCATCTCCGCCAGCGGCGGCTCCGGCTGCCTCAGCAGCCAATGGTATCTGCTCATTGGCCATGTTCAAAAGTCTGACTGCAAATAGCAAAGGTAAAAATACACATGTAGAAAAAAAAGAATAGTTTCGCTTTTGCATACACTTTACACAAGCCCAAGCTCAAGGGGTGAGGAAGAGAGCTTCCACAGATTTGCATATCGCACTTTGAGCACGCACTTAATGTATGCCACGTATGCCACACACACAAACACGCACATACATACGCACTCAAAACTGAATAGACCTCTCTCTGACGCTTTGTGAAGCAAAAGCAAATTTTGGTATTATTTTGCATGCGATCGAAGACGCCTAACGGCAGATCAAACTACCATGCTTCCGCACTAGTTCTAGCGGTAAAGTCCATGCATCATTCAATTGACTACTGTCTGAATCAAACACACAGAAACAGCCTTGCATTGACATTGACATCAAATCAAATTGGCTTTCAAATTACTATTCGCAATATTGCGGCACATAGATACACACATGCACGTACACAAACTTGTTTAATTGCTGCAAATAATATTTTGTAATTTACTACACTCAGTTTTTTCAACGGATGTAAAAAATACGCAGACACAATATAACGGTCAGCACGCAGTGCGCGCTCACTCACTGACAGGCTCACTGGCTTACCTACGTGTGTGCGGCTTAACAGTACGCTGTTAACTAACAGCCAACCCTAACGAAGCGAACAGTTTTAACGGCACGGGAACGCATTGCTTATCAGCAACAGCCACGATTAGGTGCCTCAAGTGCACAGCAACAGACGCACTCTATGCGAAGTTAACGAAGAGAGTGCAGAGAGAGAGAGAGAGAGAGAGAGCGTATGAGAGAGAAGCGTAAGAGAAGAAGAAGAGACTGCGTGAGCGAGATTAGTGCTAGAAAAATGATGAATATTGCAAATTACTTTGGCAACCTAACAATGAGTGTAAACAATCCGGCAAGATAAGATGTCGGCTGACCACACGAGTTTCTATTTCAATACCTCCAAGCAGTATTTACGTTTTTGTTTACATTGTTACTGCCAACGCACTCGCACGCATAACAGCAGCATACATAGAACTATATACGCAAAAGACTGAATTTTTTAAGCCAAATATCTACTATACATATTTCTCGGGTGCACCGTGGGGCTCCAAAGTTCAATAACCTTTAGTTAAGAGTTGAAATAATAAAAGCAATTTGAAGTACAGTTGAATGCGCGACTAATGATAGGTGCAAAAATACTTTATGGGCACAAAATTATATCATTAGCTATTTATACAGTGATCGCTCGTTATATGCCACAAAAGAACCTAATCTGAGTTCTCTACGTTACTTAGTCAATTTTTGAGCATTATTGAAAGTATTTAAATTTTTGTGGAATGAAATGAAATGGAATAAAGTCATCTACAGTGAACCCTGTCTACGGGGAAAATAATGAAAAAATCTTAATTAATATAAAAAATTATTCCATTTTATATATTTTTTTTATTTTTACATTTATAAATGTAATAGGCATGTAATATAATTTGTTTTTACATCACTGATCATTACCCGACTT
>JABVZY010000003.1:115100-142479 GCA_020883555.1 Drosophila nannoptera | reverse complement strand
AAGGTTAATAATAGATTATATGAAAAGGTATTATAGATGTAGACCGTAATATAGATAAGCCCCAGATTACCCAGTTGACAGGTCTTAGACAACTTTCCCCCCGTTCAGGCGGAATATAGAGAGTATCCCCATTCAAGTATAGCTATATATGCATATAGATAATTGGATATAGTATTTAATTATGGATATGGGCATAACCGATAGTTGAATGACTGAGAGTGGCAGATCCTCCTGATTACCTCTAGCTTATATGCATTTCTCCATTGAATGAAAATTCCTTAGATAATATAGATATAATTCTGGAATAATAGACAGACATAACCGATAGTTGAATCACCTCTCAGATCGCTCACTGAGGGTGGCAGAACCTTCAGACTACCTATAGAATGTAAATTCCTGAACTCATTTTGTAACAGATCGTCTGTCGAAAGTATGTCACAGCTGGCAGCTGGAATATCTCACTTTGGTTTTGGTTTCTCAAGTTTGTTGTTTTTTTTTAGTTATGAGTTGTTGAAAATATCAATGCTCCTTTGGATTATTTAGGATAGTAGTGGTCGACGAATTCGGTGACATCCTGGCGCCGGTTGCGAAAGAAAAATTTTGTATTTAAATGGCGACAGCGCCTAAGAGAAAGGGAGACGCGCGTAAGTACACCTCCTTCAATTCTCTCTCTCTCCCTCCCTCTCTCTCTCTCTCACACTAGCCACTATATGCGCAGTTATTGCCAACTCATCTCAAGATCTAGCCACCGATCAGACATCGGGTAGACGAGCAGAACAGAAGGTCTACACGTTCAACGAGAAGGCGGATCCTGCGAAGCCGGCATCAAGCCCGTCGCGAGATGAAAAGGGTAAGCCGCAGAAAACAATTTTGGAGGAGCACGGCATCATTCTGGGTAAGCTGATTGGCACTGGCAACTATGCCAAGGTTAAGATCGGCTTTTCCGAGGAGTATGGCAAACGAGTGGCCGTGAAAATCATATCGAAAGTGAAAGCGCCCTCCGAATACACTCAGAAATTTCTGCCGCGCGAAATCGAGGCTGTCAAGGGATTGCATCATGAAAATCTGATAACATTTTATCAGAGCATCGAGACGAGCCACAGGTATGCCTATCACTCCTCCTGCTGTCCCTCTCCGTCACTCCCTCTCTCCCTGTTGTCCTCTCAGAGTGTACCTTATCATGCAGCTGGCAGAGAATGGAACTCTGCTAGACTATGTGCGCGAAAAGAAGTTCCTGGATGAGTCGCAATCTCGTAACCTCTTCAGGCAGCTGATCAGTGCTATTGAGTATATACACAGCAAGGGAGTAGTGCATCGGGATATCAAGTGCGAGAATCTGTTGCTTGACGAGAACTGGAATTTGAAGTTAATTGATTTCGGTTTTGCGCGCAAGGACACCCGCACCCCCGACAATCAAGTGATCCTATCAAAGACCTTCTGTGGTAGCTATGCCTACGCAAGCCCAGAGATCCTAAAAGGTTAGATACCACCCCATCCCCATATTTGTCAATTCCCAATAATATATTAATGCATTTATTATCGGAAAGGCATCGCCTATGATCCGTTCATGTCGGACCTTTGGGCATGTGGCGTGGTCTGCTATGCCATGGCATTTGGTCGCCTGCCCTACGACGGCTCCAATGTGCATATCCTGCTCAAGCGCATCAATCAATCGCTCGTGTTCCCCAAAAACCCGGTCGTCTCCAGTGAATGCAAACACATGATAATGCATATATTGGCGCCCGTTAAGATTAGATACAACATTCCGCAGGTCAAGGAGGATCCTTGGTTCGAAATCAAATAACGACTGCAAACACAAATCTCATGCGGATATTTTCGAAAACTAAAAAAAAATGTAACTAAATTAACAGTTGATAAACTAGCCCAATATGCACAAATTTTAACAAGTTCAACTATTTGCTTAATCGCAAAGGCAGACTACGACTTAATATTGCAGAAAGCGACCAATTTTGTGTTAAATGTATATAAGAGAAGAAAAATTCGGAAGGTTGAATCATAAGCAATGAGCAACCATCTACTTTGTTTGAATAGCCATTTTAAATTCACAGGAAGACTTCAAAGAGAAATACACCACACCAGTTGGCAGCACCAGTAAAAGACCAGCCGCCATCGTGAATTAAATAATTATCTACTGGATTTTAGATTTAAAATGTCATACGAAAAAAAACCTTCTTCACTTTCGTAAACCGCATCTTCGTCAGGTGTATATATATACCGAAACTAATTGATATATTAAGTTTCAAATACGAACTCACCATACATAAAACAAAAGTTATCGCTTGGCCGCCACATTTCGATAGCAGAGCTTATCGAGTCTTAACGAACAATTTGCGCAATTCGTTAAATAGTTGAATTAATTTACAAATTACTGAAACATACAAACATAATAAAGATGATTATAAGCATAAAATATATAAATATATAAATATAAATATATAAAATCGAATTTTTTAATATAAATGCAGAGGTTTAGTGCATATTAGCTGCCGCCTTGACAACAATCGGTTGCTCTGGCAACGACAGCTGCCAGGCAAAACAAAAATTCAATTTATGCGAGAAGCTTTTCATAACCAAAACGAAAAAGGGAAAAAATAAGAAAGCCTACAACAAAATTGATTCTTCAGCTAAAAATTGTTGAAAATTGATGGCGGAAGTGCACATAATTGGACAGATCTTGAAAGCCGTTGACTTTGACGAACCACATTTGTACTGCAAGTGGAGTTTGCAGAGCGGTAAAATATGGAAGAATTGGGATTCTTAATCATTAATTCTAATTGATTCTAATTTCTAATTGTCACAGGCAGCGCCTGGCGCTTGGTACAGGGCGAATCACAAGGTCAGACTCACGTTTCCAGTCATCGCCTGCAGAACAGCTCGGACTTCGCCCAACCCCTGGACATCCACTTGTGCACCGCGGCTCTTCAGGGCTGGCCACGCCTACTCGTTGAGGTGTACGCCGTGAACGTGCTGCAGCAGTGCTGGCCCGTCGGCTACGGCTTTGCACACGTGCCAACCACACCGGGCGCCCATCGACTGGAGATTAACACCTGGCGCATTGCGCCCAGCACCTGGTGGCAGAGCATTAAGGAACGCTTCGGAGGCGGAGGCGTGGCCCTGCACAAAATTGATTTGCTCTATTCGGGAGTAGAACGGTATGTGAGAGCCCTTGCCTAAAGTGTTGGAAAACTCCAAATTCAAGGTGGATTTAGGGAGAGGTCTTCAAAGCCTTATTGGCTAAGGAATTCTATTGTATTTGAATTAATGTCTCCCTCTCTCTCGCTCCCTCTGCTTCCCCCCTTCAGCTACAAGCTGCAAACACGCAGCTCTGGCAAAATAATTGTCGAATTGAATTTAATATTCCGCAAATTCGAGGAATACGGCGTTGAGTTCAAATAGACCAAAAGAGATGCCCCATAAGAAGATTTTCCTGGCGCTGGCCATGCTAGTCGCACTCTTATCGCCTCCGTCGACGCAGTGCATCAAGATTGGCGTCTCGAAGAACAGCAACAGCAACCTGACAACTACAACTACAACGACAACAATAACAACAACAGCTGCTCCCAGTACAACCGAACTGCCAGCAACAACAATTGCAGGGATCAGCCTGTCGGACTTGAACCTGACCAGCAGCCCTCTGCCGGACACGGGGACCTCGCCCAAACAAACATTTCCGCCCAAACGCAAGACATCCAGCCGACGCACCACAGTGGCGCCCACGCCGGCAGCAACAGCAGCGAATGCCACGCCCTCTGCAGCAACACCGACAGCAGCTCAGCAGGATAACGGCTACAGCTACTGCGGCTGCGACGTGCAGCAGGATCTGTGCGAGATCAATTGCTGCTGCGACCGCGACTGCTCGCCCGAGGCGCTGCAGGTGTTCGAATGTCAGCCGGTGCCGCAAATGCGGCTGGAGGACTTCCACTACCAGCACGGGCTACCCTCCTGCCAGATCAACGACGGCTGGCTCTGCGTTTTCCGCAGCAACAAGAAGATAGACGAGAGGAAGGCAAGTCATCTTCCATATCACTGAACCATCTCGTTCAATGGCAATTATCTTCCGCAGATCTCGAGGCACGTCCTCGACGCGGCCGGGTACAATAAATGGCCGGAGCAGCTGGTCATCCTGGAGACGCAGCCAGCGCCAGGCCAGCAGGCGGCCCATTACAAATACGGGCAGGCGGTGCAGCTGTGGCAGCCGCAGACCAAAGAGCTGTCCACTTGGGAGATGCCCTTTGCCTATGAGTCCGCCGGCTGCGGCCTGCTGCAGCCCCTCCTCTATCTGCAGCCAATGCAGAGCCATTGCCTTATGGCCGATACGATGCAGTTGCAGGCGCATCTGTGGGCCCTGCTCAACGTGACCAGCAGCCAGCAGTTGCTTCCGCGGCCACGTGAAGATGGGGATCAGAATCCCCTCGGTCTCGATATTAAAGTCTGCCAACAACTGCTGCTGCATCCGAGCCCGCAATGTCTGGAACGGAATGAGACACAACCGGAGCTAATCGTGGACAGCGCGGAGCTGCAGCTGTGGCACAACTACACACACCTGCTGGAGGCCAAGCTGCTGCTGCGAGAGGCCAGCCTGCAGGCGGAGGACGAGGGAAACGCCAGAGAGGATAAGGAGCTGTGGCTCAGCTACGCGGTGGTCTACAAAACTATGCCCGAGGTCCAGCCAAAGCCGAGCTCTGGTCCGCTGGGATACGCGCTGGGTGCACCCGTGCTGCTGACCCAGCTTGAAGGCGGCAACCAGAGCGAATCGAAGAGCAACTCCAGCCAGCACTGGCTGCAGCCTTGCGGACACAGAGATGCCGATGCCGTCGGCTTTGGCGTCGATCTGGCCAGGCACTGCCAGCTGAAACAGGTGGCGCCTGTGCTGCCCGAGCATGGCAATCACACGGAGTACTGCCAGCAGCTGCAGGCCGACATCTGGCAGCGGCTGCTGCCGCCGAACTGCACAAGCCTGGAGCAGCTCGACCAGCTGTTCGTCTCCCAGTTGGGCCGACCGCAGGCTGGCCAATGGCTGCCCCTGCAGGTCAGCTACGCCGATGGCCAGCAAGTGGCGCCCGTTCAGGGCGTCTACGACGACCAGCTGCAGACCCTCAGCTGCCACAACATGTGGCTCAGCGTCAGCTACGAGTTCCATGTGGCCGAGCTGACCCTACTCGGCGGCCATGCGCCGCACCAGAGCGTGATCCAGCAGGCGCGACTGGTGCTGGGCCAGCGACACGATCTCCAATTCGATGCCGGCGAGCAGCAAATCGAACTGCCGCTGGCCGTCACCGTTATGTTCTTCAAGACCCACGAGAAGCGCCTCAATGCAGCTGCTACCCCAGCCGCAGTCAGCCGAGGGCTAATCCTGATCCCATTGCTCATGCAAATCAATCATAAAATTGTACTCTAGATATGAAAATATAAGATATACGATCCACTTCAGCCCTCTCCATTTCTATATTCTCCATATGGAGATTTATTGCTGAACCAGTTGAGTGTAGTTGGGGGCTGGCTAGATGATGTCCCTGCGGCACTTGCGCAGCTGCTTGCGCAGGAGCAGGGCATCGATGTCGGCCTGCCTGCGGCGCTCTTCCTCCTCAATGGCCGCCTTGATCTCCTCCGCCTCGTCGGTGGCTCTCTGGGAGATCTCGTGCACCGCGGGCAGAAAGTCGAGCACGCCCTTTCGGATCAGATACAGGTAGTTCAAGGAAGCCGTATACTTGATCTCGTTGCCAATGACCCGGCCCAGCTCCATCCAGTGCAAGTACATCCAGTTCTCGTTGCGCAGAGCCACGATGCTATCGAAGATCGGTATGAAATTGTCGATCTTCTGGAGGAAGGTCTTTGCCACCTCCATGATTTCCGGCTTCTCGCTGAAGTCGATCAGCGATTGCTCCAGTTCGTTGCGCAAGTTCATTAGATTGGCCCACACCTCGTCCAGTTCGAGCATCGCGATAGGATTTCCCTGTGTGGCTTCCTCCAGCTTGATGAAGTTCGCACAGGCATACCACATCGTCTTATACGGCTGGAAGCTCTTGATGATGCTCTCGAGGAAATCCATCGAGAGGGGCTCCAGCTCGAAGAGCTCCTGGCGATACTGCAGCGTCTTGCCGACCTTTTCCAGCTCCCGGATCACATTCCAGGTCAGCTTGATTTCCACAGACGTCTCCGTGGCTCGATTCGCATTGAAAACCAGCGAATAGGCCTGCACCTCGTCGTTGAGCGTCTCGAGGCGCTCCTCGAAGGTCTGGCATTCGGAGTAGTGCTGGCGCAGGAAATCCTCAATGTCCTGCTTCTGTTCCTCCTTCAGCGTGGACAAACGCACAAGGATCTGATGCGGCCCGGCGAATGCGTCCCACTTCATAGCAAACTGATGATCGTTCAGGCTATAAAAGAAACTATCCAACATATCGTACTCCAGCCACATCACTTGAATGTCCGCACGCAGGCCGTCCACAAGATCCGGCACGGTCATGGCAAAGTCTCGGATTTCGTACAAATGCTCGATGCTCATGGGCCGGACGGCGATCTTGTGGAAAGTCTCCTGGCAGCGGTCCAGCAGCAGCTCGTTCGTCTCGTACATCCGGTCCACGTAATACTCGAAGATGCGTCGCACCAGATCGATGTACTTCTTGATCATGAACTGCTTCATCGTGTCCACGTTGATGCAGAACGGTCCGATGGTTATGAACGCCGGCAGAATCTCACGAATCTCCTCCTTTTGCCGCTTCAACTCCAGTATATCCAATTTGACCTGCGACGACGGCTTCTTCTCGATCGCATAGGCCTTCATGAACTCCGCCACGTCCAGCAGATAGAAGTCCACGAAGCGCTCGTAGAGCTTCGCATAGGCCTTCAGCGGGAGGGCGGCGTGGGCGTAGCAGTCTTTGATCTGGCTGTTATGCAGCTGCCACTTGTTCTCGATCAGTTCGACGGTCAGGATATACAGATTGCGGGCGAACTTCAGATTGCTCATCACGTCCGGTTCGATGGTGTGCACGCCCGAGGTCTTCTCCAGGCCCCGCCTGAAGATGTCCATCAGGGACGGCTGGAATTCGTCCGGATTGGTCGAATAGAAGACCTTGCGCTCCTCGTTAATCCCAATGGTCAGGGCGAAGACGGGCTTCGGGTAGGGGAACTCGGTCTCAATAAAGTTGCTCGTCCACTTGTAGCTGTGCTTCAGATGCAGGAATTGCCGGCACGGCTCACAGATGAGATTCGAGAAGTTCACCAGGGACGTCAGCAGCAGGATCTCCATCGACTCCTGCATGCGGAATTTCACCTGGAGCAGGAAACGCGAAATCTTGCACATCTGATAGACAGTCCAGTCTTTGAGCGAAATGTCCAACCAGCCCTTGCCCAGGACGCGCAGCACCAGGGTAATCACCGTGGTCAGCTGCTGGGGCCAGTAGACCTTCAGGAAGGTGGAGACGTTCTCGCTGTGCGCCTCCTGCGACTGCAGGAAGTCGGACAGGGCTGTCGCCTTGTTGAAATTGCACACGAATATCGACAGCGTCTCGATGTGCTGGCATTCCTTGGCCACGCCCATCATGGCCTCGTTGCCGCCCACGCCGTAGAAGAGGCTAGCCCGAAGCCAGGCATAGCGCCGGCTCTTGATGTCGATCCCGATGGCCTGCAGCTCGCGTCGCTCCTGCTCGGCATAGTCAACGGACGCGGCGGAGGGCAGGAACTCCTTGAGCGAGATGTTGCGGAACTGCGGAAACTCCTTGGGCATGTGGATGATGAACTGCTCCAGCTCGTAGAGAGCCATCAGGCGCTCGAACATGATGTTCACCTCGATGCGCAGACGCCGCTTGCACTGCTCGGAGGCATTCGATTGCTGCAGCAGCTTCTCGATGGGCGGATAGCTCTTGAAGTTCATCGACTCGATGTCGTCATGGAGCACACAGTCCACGATCAGCTCCATCAGCATCAGCTGCTCGCCCTTGTGGCGCTCGTGCACTGCGGCCTTGATGCGCTTGATGTACTGGTCCGGGTCCTCGGCAAGGAACATGAACTGGAGCTTCGGCACCTCGTAGGTGCACTCGTCGTCCAGCGAGGTGAGAGTCCACAGATCGGTTTTCGCGTTGTACGATGTGACCGCAGCCATGACCCAGCGATAGCTTCTCAAGCTCAGATTGTAGGGCAGATAGGCGCGCGCTGGCACCGGGTAGTTCACATCGCCGACCACGCCCAGCTCGAACCAAGCCGTTGGCGAGTTGATGTCGAAGTTGCTGTCGTCGAAGAAGCTCAGCGGGAACTTGTGCGGGAAGGCGAACTCGGACATCAGCCGGTACTGCTCCTCGGTCGGCTGCAGCATGTCGTCGGTGAGTCCGGCCTTTTTGAGTTCGTCGATCAGATTGATTTTACTGTACTGCCGGCGACGTCGGTCCACGGCCACGTCCTTGGGCACCTCGCCCTTGGGCACGAAACGAGTCTGTATGATCTTGGGCAATATCGTGGGCAGGGGAAAGCGATAGACCTTGCCATTTTTACCCATCAACGTTAGCCAACGCTGGGCTTCCTTTATGGGATAGTGTACGGGTGTCAGTTGTTCATGCGGTATGTGCAGCTCCTGGAAGTTCTTGGGCGCTGTCCCTGGCCGTGGCGGCAGAATACAAATTTCCTGAGATGAATCATCGTTGCCGAGGTACAAAGCCGCGTTCACACCAAACGCGATCCTACCATCCTTTTCCATAGTCTCGACGATCTATTCTAATTTAAAATATATTTTTGTTTTTTAGTGTTGCTCACATACAGGAATGAAATGACTCAAGGATTACATCAGTAGAAAACACTTTATTTTTATTTTAAGCAGCGCGCCAATCAATTCGAAGTTAGTCTGGCAACGCTAGCGTACTTTCAAACAAATTGGCAGTCCGCGTATTTAAATTCAAACAGACCGCAATTATGCTGGCGATTTACAACACTGTCGCTCACAATGATGAGTAACTTTGCGTATGAGCTCTCACGCGGAACTGAGCTGGGAAATTCATATTAAAATACATGAGAAAAATGCAAATTTTTCAGTCATTGCATAGTTCTCTTATGTGACGTAGCATGAGGGCGACTTTAATAAATCCTGTGACTCTTCACAGTTTCACGACATGCGATATGTGGTGTCAGCTCTAGCTAGTCACGTAAATATCGTTCTCCCCCAATTAAACAGCAGTGCGTTCGTTGGCTACTAAAATTACATTTGTCAATGGAAAATCAAAAGGTTTAATTGAAAAAAGTGATAAAAAACACAAAGCAGAAGCCATGCTAAACGTGTGCTTAAAAAGTAAGTGGAAAAGAATACGCTAACTATGCGAAAAACTTGTGTGAAAATTTTCAACCTTCTGGTGCTCCGCTGGCCACCAGAGAGAGAGCGCGTGAGTGAGAGAGAGCAGAAAAAATCAATAAAAATTGTCGTAGCATCGCGATTGAAACGAGCAAAACAAAAAGAGCGCGCAACGAATGTGCATGGAATGAAGGAAACGCCAATAAGAGCAGCCGCTAACTGTTCCCGTTTCAGTTTCAATTGCACCTACATGGCCTAAATGTGTTGGCAGCGAGAACCAAACAGACAGAACAAGTGACAAATCAGGAAAATCCTCAAAAAAAAAAAGGAAAAGTAAACAACTGTGCGAAAACCAAACGGCAAACAGCAAACAGCTGTTACAGTTATTGTGAATGCAATCAGTGTAAATATTTGTATTTGATTTATAAACAAGCTGCCACAGCAGAAGCATTTAATTCACTTAACCCCGCTGAACCCGCAACGAAGTGCGACGCCCACGCTTAAGTATTTACTCTGAAGCCACGCATACATATAAATATATAAGTGGGAATATATGCACACACACACATACATGTGAAAACAAAAGTTCACAGAGTTGAGGCAATGCTCGGTCGTTCGTTCACTCGTTGGTCGCGTTTCTACTGTAAACATTCCGTCCGTAACACCCAATGTATTTCGCAAAGCAAAAGCAACAACAATAATTGAGGCAGACTGTCTCGCCGGTGATTCACAGCGAAGGGAGGAGTTGCTAATTAAAGCGACTGCAAGTGTTGGCGGCAATAGAACGTAGTATAGATAATCTCAAATGGGAGTGTTGATGATGATGTGATTTGGCGAACGCTTAAGTGATTCAATTGTTTTGCGTCTTATTTGCAGTTTGAGCAGTAGCAGCGACAACAACTACTACAGGGGAATAACAACAGCGACAGCTCGCCGCTATGAACGTTATGCGAAAGCTGCGTGGCGCTGCGAGCGCTGGCAGCGCCAACAGCAGCGCTGCGGGCAGCGCCAGCGGCAGCGGCGTCGGCGGCGGCGGTAGCAGCGCAAACGCCAGTCCCAGCTCAACCGGTGCCGCGAACGGGCGCAGCAGCGAGGAGGCTCTGATCGATGCGCAGATACAAATGAGTCTCGCCGCACTGAAAAAGCTCTTCAACGAGTACACTCACCCGAAGGAGCCGCTGAGCGAAAACGAACGGGATGGCAAGCTCTACGAAATGCTGCCGCTCTTCTGCAAGGTACGCGCCAGGAAATTTCAATTATTTTTTTTCCTAATTAATAAGTTTTGTTTGTGGCCACAGGTGTTCAGCAGCTGCCCCGCCAACGATATGAGCGAAAAGTTCTGGGACGTTGTTGCCTTCTGTCAGCAGGTGTCGCGCCTGATGGTCAGCGAGATACGAAAGCGGGCCTCGAATCAGAGCACTGAGGCGGCCTCCATAGCCATTGTCAAGTTCCTTGAAGTGGAGGCGACGGAGGACACGAGCAGCGGCTGGCTGCTGCTGGCCACGCTGAATCTCCTAGCCAATGGCGATGTTTCTCTCATACAGGTGGGAACAATGTTTATACAAGCTGAACTGAGGGAGAGAGGGCGGGGAATGGCCATAAAACGTTTACTTTGAAGCAATATGATCAAACTTGAAATTCGAGTTTACTTTATCAAGTAAATGGGGAATTTCCAGCAAGTGTATATAATCTTCGACTAACTAAAACTAAAGCATTTATTCTCATATATCGGCTAGCTGGCATAAGTTGCCTGCTTAACTATAGATAGCGACGGAATGGAGGCAATAAAATGACCCCCATATAATAAACGGACGCCAGCTGACCTTCAGAGAATGTCATAAATTACAACCGAATTAGAATATTAATTCTTCTGTTGTGTATATATTTAGCCCGATCTGGGGAGATCACGAGCTATCTGCGACATGGCCAGAATATTTATTAATCCGCAACTTCTCCCCCCAGGTCATGACCGCTGCCGCGGTGCCCTCCACTTTGGTGAAGTGCTTGTATCTATTCTTCGATCTGCCCCAGGTGGAGGAGGATGAGGCGCCCGCGGAAGGTGCCAGTGCCAGTGATTTCAATGCCCACGAGCGACGCACTCTGTTGCAGAAGGTGTTTGTCCAGCTGCTGGTCAAGCTCTGTTCGTATCCCTATCCAGCCGAGGAGCTGGCCCGCATGGATGACCTGACGCTTCTGTTCTCAGCGATCACCTCGCCCTGCCCCATACATAATGTTGTGTGGCGCAAGAATGCAGCCGAGATCTTGACCACCATCTCGCGGCACGGCCTGACCGATGACGTTGTCGCCTACATACATTGTGAGTATATCACAGCAAGCGAATACCCTGGAAATGAGTTAATGTGCAAATTGATGCTTCTCTTCAGCCAAGGGCTGCATGGCACTGTGCGTGGACAACATGCAACGCTTGACCTTGGGCAATCCCCTGGAAACTGTCGAAATGTTCGTCACGGTCTTTTGCTTTCTCAAGGATTCTAGTCAAGTATCCCAGATACTAATGGACGACTTTCGGGCCTCCCAAGGCTACGTCTTTCTCACGGACTTCTTGCTCAAGTAAGTCGTAAATATCTATACAGAATATTTCTATTATATTTTCGATTTCCCCCACACAGATTCGATAACGCTCGCAGCCAAACACTGGAAATCCAGGCGGCCATCCGCAACCTGGTCCTCATGATCTCATCGCTCTGCATGTGCGGCTTCTACGAGCTGCGCCCGCCAGCCGCCCAGTTCAATACAGCCTTCAAGCTGCAAAACTTTCAGCTGCCGCAGGCCAGCTCCCGCGAGACCTGCGTACGAAATGTCTATGCATTCCAGGTGCTGCAGACGGTCTTTCTGAGGGCGGGAACACCGGCGCTGTGCTGCACCATACTGGACGCCATATCGCGCGTCTATCATTCGGAGAATGCCAATTATTTCATCCTCGAATCGGAGCACACGCTGAGCAGCTTTGCGGAACGCATACACCTGAAGAGTCCACAGATTCAGGAGAAGTTCTATGATCTGCTCGAGTTCATAGTCTTCCAATTGAATTTCGTGCCCTGCAAGGAGCTGATCAGTCTCTCGCTGCTGCTCAAGCACAATCAGTCCACATCCTGCAGCATACTCTGCCTAAAGACACTACTCAATATCCTACGCCACAATAGCGTCTTCAAGGACGTCTATCGCGAGGTGGGCATACTGGAGGTATTCGTTAGCTGCCTGAATCGCTATGCGGATCATGTGCGGCAGATAACGAATGGCGATGATTCGCTTGTGGTGCAGCCGGCTGTCGACCAGCAAGAGGATTTGCTCGATACCCTGGGCAAGCATGTATTGGAGGCGCTCACCATGCTGCTGGGCGGCGGTGCCAGCAATAATGCTCAACTCTTTCGGGAATACGGCGGCGCCAAGTGCGTCCACGAGCTGGTCAAGTACAAGCATTGTCGCCCCCAGGCATTGGGCATCGTGCGCGAACTGATACTCTCGGCTGGCGGGGATGATGATATGCTGTACATACTCTCTCTGATGCACAGCATTAGTCCGCATCAGGTGGAGTTCAAAATCCAGATCCTCAACATGCTGTTGGGCTGCCTGAAGGACTCGCATCGCACACGCACCGTATTCCGCAAGGTCGGCGGCTTTGTCTACCTGACCAGCGTGTTTGTCTCGCTGGATGGCAGCATGGCCGAATCTCAGCCGGATATTGCACAACAGGATCTCATACTCCTTCTGCAAATCGTCTGCCAGACCCTGGCCACGGCGATGCGCTTCGAGCCGGCAAATGCCAAGTTCTTCCACCAGGAGATCTGCAACAGTTCGCTGTGCGACACGCTGCGCCTGCTGGGCTGCTTCGGCGGCGACACCACGCTGCAGGACTTCACTGGCGACTACCAGCCGGATCAGAAGTTACTCAAATACTACCATGATGTATTCAGCGGCGACATACTCAGCTTCAGGTGAGTCGCCTGCCACGATTCCAGCTGCCAAAGCCTCTAATAAGTTCCTCCATAATTGCTTGCAGCTTCGACAAGGACATACCCAGCTGCTTGTCCTACATCTGCGTGGTCTTTCGGCTGCTGTACAGCATTGCTCTGGACAACTTCGAGTCGCCCAATCTGACCGGCGTCATATCGCTCTTCAGCGAGGCGGGGCCCCACACTCGCTCGCCCAGCAAGGAACTGGCCCCGCCGGTGCATCCCAGTCAGCTAAATCTAACGCAGCCCACACCGGAGCCCCGCATCGTGCATCCTGGCGTGGTGCTGTGCATGCTGCAGCTGCTGCCGGGCGTGCAGTATGATGCTGCCCCGCTGCAGGCCATCCAGCTGCAGGTGTATCTCAGCGAGATCATCAAATCGCTGGTGCGCAGCGAACGCAACCAGCAGATCATGTGCGACAATGGACTGGCCGAGCAGCTGTTGCGCCTGACACGCCGCGCCCTGGCCGAAGAGCAGCATCCGCTGCACGTGCCCATGCAGTATATCCTGGAACGTTTGGCCGCGCAGGCGCTGCAGCCGACAGAGCTGCGACAATTCCTCCGACTCGGCGAGCCGCTCTCCTGTGCCGACATCGACCTGCAGCAGCCATATCGCCAGGGCGGTCCGGTACCGCTGACCCGCATCAAGACGCTCGTTTCGATGACCACGCCGCGTGACTTTCGTGCCCACGGATCGAGTACACTGCCGCCGTTCGTCGAGCTGGACATGTCGGCCGAGGGCTTCGGCTGTCTCTATCTGCCATCGCTGGCACCCCAGGCCACGGCCACAGCTGGCGGCACAATCGATGCGAATACGATCGGCGGCATCGGTGCCGGCGATCGCATCTTTCCGCCGCAGACCGGGCTCAGCTACTCGACATGGTTTTGTGTGGAAAAGTTCTCCGATCCCAAAACAGATCCGCATTGTGTCCGTCTGCTGACCCTGGTCCGCACCATACACAATCCACGCGAAGAGAATCTGGCCTGCCTATCCATACTGCTCTCGGCCAGAGACAAGGCCATTGTTGTCTCCACCCAAGAGACGCTCGTGACGCCCCGCAAAAGTACGTGCAAATATTTATACACTTCGGCTCTGATGTCATGTCTGTCTGGCCTATCTATGTCTTGCCATTGTCTTCTTATCTGCTTGGCTTTTCGACCTGAATGAGGGAATGAATCATGGCCCCTCTGCTGCTACCTTGCCGCTCGCTGGCAGCTTATCAGAAACCAAGACGGGCAAAGCTCCCATAATATATATACAAAGCTTTCGATTTTCCATTCACAATTCCCCCGATTTATACCAAATTATGCAAATATTTATTCTAGCTAGATTACTTCATTTCGGCCTCTTCTAATCCTTGCAGGCATCGGCGACTGGGAGCCCGAGGGAGCGGATGATGGCATCGCGCGCATCTGGTGTCCGGATCTCTTGCACGAGGGCCAGTGGCACAATTTGGTTGTGGTGCTCAATCGAGCCGTGCTCAAGAACTCCAGCCTGTCGCTGTACCTGGACGGCGTGCCCATGCACACACAGAAGCTGCACTACATTGCTCAGCATCCGGGCGCGGGCAGCGCCAATCTGACCGCGGCCACCCAAATCTTTGGCTACATTGGCACCCCGCCCATCTGGCGTCGCTATTCGCGCCTGTGCTGGAAACAGGGCGTCTGCCATCTGCTGGAGGATGTGCTCACGCAGCAGACGGTGCAAACGATCTATCAGCTGGGGCCGCACTATATGGGCTCGCTGCAGGCGCCACAGCTGGGCAAGCAGGCTGAGCCATTGCCGCCGCTGGTGCCCGAGGATCGGGTGCTGCTCGGCCTGAATGCCAAGGCGGTGTCCAAGCTGACGCTGGTCAAGATACGCAAGGTCTACAGCCGGGCGGACAACAAGAGCATCGCCAAGCAGCTCAACATGAACTCCCACGAGAATGCGACGCCCATCAAGTAAGTGGACAAGCTCACATAATATATATGTATATTAAATTGGAACTCTTCCTAGAATCCTGCACAACTCGGCGGGTCATCTGGCGGGAGCTGGGCGTTCGCTGGGCGGCGTTGTAGTGGGATATTTGGGCGTGCGCGTGTTCAGTCCTCATCCCGTTTCGGCCATGATTGACACCGTCGGCGGCTGCAACGTGCTGCTGGGCATCATTGCCATGGCCCAGGACGTGGAGTCGTTGTATGCGGGCGTGAAGGCCTTGACCTGCGTGGTGCGCAGCAATCGAGCCGCCCAGGCGGAAATGGATCGCAAGCGTTGCTACCAGACGCTGGGCATGTTCTTCAAGAAGAAGAAACATTTGCTCAACTCGCACATACTCCACTTGACCTTCGGCCTGGTGGGCACGGTGAACAGCGGACACGACATGTCAGCCATACCGAACGTCACCGCATTCCAGGATTTGCTGTGTGATCTCGAGATCTGGCATAATGCGCCCAATGGCCTGCTCCGATCGCTGCTGGAACATTTGCTGGAGCTGGTCGTCGAGTCCAACGAGAAGAAGCAGAATGTGAAGATCATGCGCGACCTGCAGTTGCTGGTCAAACTGCTGCACATCATCACCCACATCCAGGATCATTCGACGCGCGAGATACTCTTCAATCTGCTCGAGACGCTGCTGGGCGGCCAGCCCAGGCATACGGATCTGCTGCTCTTTGGCCAGTATGTGGCGGCCAAGCTGCCGCGCCAGCAGGACACCAACACAGAACGGGCTGTCCTCTTGCCCAGCATGAAGCAGCCGGCCGAGGATCAAGATGGCGTCGCCCACAATATCTACTTGCGCAATCGCTGCCTCTCCCTGCTCCACGGCCTGCTCTTCACGCCCCGTAACACGGTCAACTATGTGATCTGCGATGATATCTCGAAGACGCTGGGCATGGACTGGCTGCTGCTGTTCATGCAGCCGCACGTGCACTTCACCACGGTGATTATAGCGGTGCGCATCCTGGTCGTCATCTGTGCCAATGAGAGTTTCCTGGTTCGCTTCCGCGATGCCACCCACAACGGCGGATATTTGCGCTTCACCGAGATGGTGTCGCAGCGCAAAATGCTCGGCCTGGGCGCCCAGCAGCTGAATCAGCGCCCGAGCAACGGCACCGGCACCGTCATCGTCGCCACGCCCCAGAACACAATTCAACACCTGCCCACCCAGATAGCGGGCGAGGTGCGCACAGCGGCCCTCAATATACCGGGTGAGTACGGATCGTGGCGCAGAAGTAGCTCATATAATAGAATATCGAATCTTTCGTATAGGTTTCCAGCTGCTGGAGTGGCTGCTGCAGCATCACTTGGACGTGCCGGAGCTGTACTTCCTGGTGACCGCTCTGATCATGGGTCAGCCCGTCAAGGTGCTGGCCACGGAGCACACGAAATTCGATTTGGATCGCGTGTGGTCATTCCTCTGGGGAGCACCCGTCTCGGCCAACACGCAGCTGCCCAAGCTGAATGTCTGCCCCGAGGGCGTCTGCGTGCTGCTGGCCATGGTGCGCGCCATAGTCCATGGTGGGGAATGCGCACCGTGGCTACACAGTCATCCGGAGACCATCATACAGCTGCTCTTCAGCCTCTATCAGAATCTCAGCGATTTTACACCCGTCATGATGGCCGGAGATGTGATTAGTTCCCTGGTCGCGGTGCTCTTTCCACAGGCCGCACGCTCTGGCGACTCGGAGCCCAACAGCGGCACCTCCACGCCCACCGATGGCACGGCCAGCAGCTTCGTGCTGCCCACGCCCGAAGCTCTGCACGCCGCAGTGGCCAATCAGCCGAAACTCACAACGCATCCGGTGCGCAAGTGCGTCATCGACTTCCTGCGCGTCATTGTGGTGGATTCATTGGGTCTGAATATGCATGGCAAGAGCACGCCGGTCATTGACCTCGTGCTGGACGCAGCACCAGAAACAGCCGAGCTGCCATTGCAAGTCCAGTACCAGACACAGATTATCATCGCGCTCATGGATCATCTGCTGGCCGCCGATGTGCTGGTGGGCGAACAGGCGGCTCTGCCCTTGGTGCCGCTGCTCCAGAGCCACACACAGCACATTGCGCCGAATGTCTTCTATCTGACCGCTCGGATTGTGGACAAATTGTGGCAGGGCTGTCTGACGCGCAATCCGCACGATATCTTCGACTTTATCATCAAGCTGATTGGGCAGGCGAAGCGGCGATCGTCGTCGCTGTCCCTGGAGCAGCTGCATCACTCGCTCAATCGCTGCATACTCTTTCTGCTCTCTCGTCCCACCGATGATTCGATAGCCGAACAGATGAGTGTACTGGAGGCTCTGCACAAGATCATTCAGCATCGCCTGCTCATCTTTGGTGCCGGCAACCATGAGCTGGAATTCATTGGTTGCCTCACCTACTGCCTGATGCAGCTGACAGCGGACATGAAGATCATCTTGGAGCCCGCCACGAGTCGCAACACCACGTGGCATGTCAATCCCCAGACGGACACAACAGAGCCCAAAGACGAGGATCTCAATCAGCTGCAGGTAAGCTGCCCCATCCCCACACCTGTTGCACGTGCTTTAATGCTTTAATTGCTTCTAGGGCCGCAATCTAATTGTGGGCGCCGCCTTCCGGGTCTGGGAGGAGCTGTACGTGTGCAAAAAGCCGGCCATCGAGGAGGTGTTTAAGATAACGCTCACCCCGCCGCCGGCCAACTCGAAGGCGCCCGATTTGCAGACCACCCGAGAACAGGTCATGGAGCTAGCCTCGAAGCTCTGGTTCAACTATGTGGATGCCGAACGGAAGGCCTCGTACCGTGTGCCCTGGGAGCTGCACAATCAAATCCAGTCGAAGATACAGAAAGTCACGGGCGGGCTGACGCGTCTGGCCAGTCGCAGCAAGGTGAAAAAGGATGAGCTGGTGCGCACCAAGTCGAACATGAGCCGAGAGGCGGCGTACGAGTGCACGGGCATCCATGTGCAGCTGATCAAGGATCTGCTCGAGCTGCGCACCAAACAGTATCAGCAAATGCTGCAGCACACGCAGCGCTATGTCTACCAGGATTGGGTGCAATCCGAAACGGAACTGACCCGCGAGCGTGGCCTCTGGGGCCCCTCAGGCTGCTGCACTCTGGACAAATGGGTGATGGACACGACCGAGGGGCCGCATCGCATGCGTAAAAAGACCATGCGCAACGAGCTCTTCTATCTGCACTATCCCTATCGGCCCGAATTGGAGCTGGCCGACAATCGCCAGCTGAAGTACAAGGTGGCGACCAGTTTCGATAGCAAGCTCTATTTCCTGCATGGGCAGCAGCAGCCGCGCATTTTGGCCGAGGCCGAGCAGCATTTGGTGCAGCAGCAATCCTCGCTGGAGGCGGCCCATCCGCATCGTCTGGAGGCGAGCAGCTCCACGTCGACACCGCCGCCGCCCGTGTCGCCCAAGCTGTTGGCGCACAGTTCGCCCTATCCGCAGGAGTCCCTGGACGGCACGGCTCAGGACGATGATGAAGAGGAGGAGGACACCTCGTTGACCAGCGACAACGAGACGTTCTTGCGTCTGCTCGAGGAGCAGGAGAAGATCAGCTTCATGTTTCGGTGTGCCCGAGTCCAGGGCCTGGACACCTTCGAGGGTCTTCTGCTGTTCGGCAAGGAGCATTGCTATATTGTAGACGGTTTCACGCTACTCAAGAACCGAGAGATACGCGACATCGACACCTTGCCGCCGGGAGCCTACGAGCCGATCATACCCAATTCGGGCGGGCAGACATCGTCGACATCGCGTGCCGTCAGCCACAAGCTGAGGCAATGCTCGAAGTTCGCGTATGAGGAGATACGCGAGGTTCACAAACGTCGCTATCTGCTGCAGCCGATTGCGCTGGAGGTGTTCTCCGAGGATGGGCGCAACTACTTGCTCAGCTTTCCGCGCAAGGTGCGCAACAAGGTGAATCAACGGTTTCTGGCCTTGGCCACGGCCCTCAACGATAATGCCCAGCAATCGGTGGCCGGGCAGAAGCGCACCGCGAGCGTGGAGCAGACCTCGGGCCTGTTTAGCGGCCTGATTGGTGAGACGTCGGTGACGCAACGCTGGGTTCGTGGCGAGATCTCAAATTTCCAGTACCTGATGCATTTGAATACGCTCGCTGGTCGCAGCTACAACGATCTCATGCAGTATCCCGTGTTCCCCTGGATACTGGCCGATTACGATTCGGAAGAACTCGACTTTACGAATCCCAAGACATTCCGAGACTTCTCACGCCCAATGGGCGCACAGTCGGAAGAGCGTTTGGAACAGTTCCAGAAGCGTTTCAAGGAATGGGACGATCCACATGGCGAAACTCCGCCCTATCACTATGGCACCCATTACAGCTCGGCGATGATCGTGTGCTCGTATCTGGTGCGATTGGAACCATTCGCTCAGCCCTTCCTCAAACTGCAAGGCGGACACTTTGATCTGGCCGATCGCATGTTCCATAGCATCAAAGAGGCATGGCTGTCGGCCTCGAAGCTGAACATGGCCGATGTCAAGGAGCTGATACCCGAGTTCTTTTACCTGCCCGAATTCCTTAGCAATTTCAACAACTTTGATCTCGGCACCAAGCAGAACGGGGAAACCCTCAATCATGTCATACTACCGCCGTGGGCCAAACAGGATCCCAGGGAGTTCATACGGCTGCATCGAAGCGCTCTTGAATGCGATTACGTTAGCCAGAACCTGCATTTGGTAGGCCAGAATAGTTGAGAATATCCGATAGAAATTACCAAGCATTTCAACTCTTTCCAGTGGATCGACCTGATCTTCGGCTGCAAGCAACAAGGCCCGCCCGCTGTGGAGGCTGTGAATGTGTTTCATCATCTCTTCTACGAGGGCAATGTCGACATTTACAAGTAAGTGCGCATGCTGCGGGCCCATCCAAATGGACCACTGATCGAGTAATTCTCATTGCAGCATTGACGATCCACTTAAGAAGAATGCTACGATCGGCTTCATCAACAATTTCGGTCAGATACCCAAGCAGCTCTTCAAGAAGGCGCATCCCGCCAAGAAAATGGCCAACTCCCGGCACTCGGCTCTAATGGATCCCGCAGCTCTGATACAGGGCAACAGTACGGTCCTGCAAACGGATCGTTTGTTCTTTCACAACTTGGACAATCTGAAGCCCAGCCTGCAGCCAATCAAAGAGCTCAAGGGGCCAGTGGGTCAAATTTTGCAGCCGGATAAAACCGTATTTGCCGTGGAGCAGAACAAGGTGATGATGCCGCCATCGTATACGAAATACATAGCTTGGGGCTTTGCCGATCATTCGCTGCGCGTGGGCCTCTACGACACGGATCGGGCTTCCTTTGTATCCGAGGCAGCTGCCCAGAACTCGGGCGAGATTCTGACCTGCGCCTGTCCCAATGCCAAAATGATTGTCACCGCCGGCACCAGCTCTGTGGTGACCATATGGAAATTCGATGCGAATCGCAAGAGTCTCAGTGTCCGTCATTCGCTCCACGGGCATACTGATGCGGTCACATGTCTGGCAGCCAGCGCAGCCTATAATGTGATTGTCTCCGGGTCGCGAGATGGAACTGCCATCGTGTGGGACATGTCGCGGTTCACATTCGTGCGCCAATTGCGCGGCCATGCCGGCGTCGTGGCAGCCGTAGCCATCAACGACTTAACGGGCGAAATCGCCACCTGCTCGGCCACCTGGCTGCATGTGTGGTCCATCAATGGCGATGCCCTGGCCATGGTCAACACGTGCGTGGGCAGTGCCGATCGCATGCAGCAAATACTGTGCGTGGCCTTCTCCCAAATACGCGAATGGGATCCCCAAAATGTGGTCATGACGGGCTCCACAGATGGCGTGGTTAGAGTGAGTATTTCATTAGCTGTCTGCTAAGGTTATAGCTTCTATAATCCCATGTCTGTCCTGGCAGATGTGGTCGCTGGAATACACGCAAGTGCCCATTGACCGCAAGCTGAAGCGCGGAGTAGAGGTCAGTTCGCAGGACAAACCCGATTCGGGATCCGTTGAGGAATCGCACAACAAGCCCGATAAAATGGATATTTTCAAGCAAATGAAAAGCCTCTCTCAGCCAGAACCAGAGCTGGGTTAGTTTGAATTATCACAATCGAAAGATGAGATTTACCTAACCTTTCGTATATTTATAGAGATTGTCAAGTCTGCCTCAGAGAGCAGCATATCGGAGGCCTCGCAACATAGCAACGAGTCCAGCAAATCCGCAGAGCCTAGTACAAATGTAGAACCTTCAGCTGAGCGCAGAAAGAGCTCCATAAGTGGAGCCAAATCCCTGCACGAAATGAAATCGGCTACGGTAGATGGGCCTGGCACCAGTTCGGAGCCAAAACCAAGTGAAGGTAAGAGCAAAAGCAGCCTTATATAATGAATGAGGATAACATTCCTTTTGTCTGTGATCGACAGAGGGCATTCGTCCCAGCAAATCGGACACCAGCTTAACGGACGGCTTTGTGCTGCTCGACAACGACCGACATCGCGGCGAACAGGCGCTTAGAAAAGGTGCTAAATCCTTGCCCCACACCTCTATTCCCATGCTTGGCTGCATAACTAATATCATTCCACATTCTTCGTAGGCTTTAAATGGCAACGTCAATTAATGTTCAGATCAAAGCTAACCATGCACACGGCATATGACCGCAAAGATAATGCCGAACCAGCTAGCATAACAGCACTGACAGTGTCCAAGGACCATAAGATACTATACGTGGGTAAGTACGGGCGGACATCTAGAGATTATACAGAAATGTTAAGGCTTGATTTACAATTCCAAGGCGATGCTCGAGGTCGCATCTTCTCATGGAGCGTCACGGAGCAGCCAGGTCGTGGTGCAGCCGATCATTGGCTCAAGGACGAGGGCGCCGAGCAATGTGTGAAATGTCATGTGAAGTAAGTATAGCTCTGCGGATATAGAACTTAACTGACTAGAAAGGCCGAGCTCTCGCTTGTACACTCATATAATATACCTCCCCTCTCTCTCTCTATAGATTCACCCTGTACGAACGGAAACACCATTGTCGGAATTGTGGCCAGGTTTTCTGCAATAAGTGCAGTCGCTTCGAGTCGGAGATATCGCGACTGCGCATACTGAAGCCTGTAAGAGTATGCCAGGCCTGCTATAGCCAGCTGCGCGCGAATTCCTTAGACAATTAATGCAAAGACATCTAAAAGAAGGTGAGGATGTCTCGGAACGAACGAATTGTAATAGCTAAGTTAACTTTCTCAGAAGAACTAGCATCAACTTTAAAAGACGTTAGCGGCATTCATTAAAATTCTACCTATTTATTTATATTCTTGTATATTTATTTATATTAATGTTAGCCAAAAAGAAAAAAAGAGATGATTGTGTTGCACTAAAGACAACCAAAGGCTGTTATATGATTTTACATTGAACTTAAAAAAAAAAAAGCGTGAAACTTGTTGCAATATAATTTTATGCCTAATTTTAACTATTTATTATACACCAAATAAAATAGTAATAAAAAAACAATGCTTAAGCTCCACGATCATTCACAATTTGTAGAGAAGTAATTGAATTGTGTGACGATAAATTATATAAATATCGAAATATTTGAATTGAAGTCGTGTGACTTCGGGCATGTATTAAAGCTGCTTTCGAGATGCGATCAGCGCACAAAAACAACAAAAACTTATTGTTATTTGCATATAAAGTATATATATAGAAAACCGTATAGGGAATGTATGTAGAACCCGAATCAATAATTAGCTTACCAAATGCAAACAAGCACCGCCAATTATATCAATTACAACAAGAACCACAGCAGAAACTGAACTTTGATGAATTTTCCAGTGGACAGACGAATTCCCTAACAAGCACACACAACACACAAACCTCACACTGAAAGATTTATAAACATATACACTGAGTAAAAAATAAAACAAGAGAAACTACTTAAGCCGAGTATTAAACTAAAAGACACCTAACTTCCAAATGAGTAAAAAAATGAACTAACAAGCAATGGATAATTTTTAAAGGAATAAAAGAGTGCGCTAATATATAAGCAATATGAATAATTGCTAATTAACTAAACTGAGAAATTAAATACAATGTGAATATGGTTTAAACAATTTGCTTATCTGTCTGAGCACGCTGTCAAGTAGTCTATATATTTTAATAAAATATTTTTAGTTCGTTCAATACGAATTTTTAATTTATACAATTTCTAAAAGAAAAGCTTTTTCTAACTAAATATATTGTCCTACCCATTAATTATAATTTTCTTATCTAACGCCACGACAGCAATCTCTAAAACTTTGTATATATAAATGACAAATAACGAAACAAACAATAAAATAATATTTAGAAAAAATAATAATTAGATAAATAAAATGGTCGTAGTGGTAATTAAAAAAGATATTCGGTATTTTGTAGAGCATCTACATGTTGCATTGATAATAATTTACAAATATTATATACATGTGACAGCTATATACAAAAATTATTGTTGTGCCAGCAACACAAAGAACCCCCCCCCCCCCCCCCCCCAAAAAAAAAACAAAACGACAGAATATATTTCAAATAAATAATATTAACTCACACAAACAAATTTGTTATGTGACAGTTCAAAAAGGCAAAACCAGTTAATTACATTTCAAAAAAGACTTGAATCATGGAAATTAAGGATAAAACTGCACATTCTACAATTAAATAAAAGAGAAACCCAAAGTTACACATATTTCAATAACTATCCAAAGACTTTGAGCCAGAAATTCTAACATTTCAAACGAAGAGCGTAATCATACGAAGGAGAACCCTAGCTAATTAAGTCCAACTGAAGAGAACACCATAGCGAAAGAGATCAAACGAACCCAAATATATATATATTGTTAGTTCGTGTCATAAGAAAATATGCGGAAATGCAAATACAGTTTAATAAAATGAATAATGTTATTAAAAAAAAGTTTTTATTTACAAAAAGAATTCGCAGTCCCTCTGATGCTTCACGTAGGGTGGCAAGCACAGAAGAGAGGTGCAAAAACAAAATATATTCGAGGAATGTTGAGAGCAATGTCAGCATCTTCCATATTGCTCTTGTATACGACATACAACTGTAGTTGTAACGGGATCGAAAGATGCTTATGCATAGCATAGAAGAGAAGTACAAAAATTTTAAGACTCACTCAGCAGTATCAGCATTTTCCACTATGCTGTACGAGCTTGAACTGTAATTATAACGGGATCGAAAGCACACATTTTAAGATGCCCAAAGACAAGCACTTTGGCAATCTTTATTTATTATCATAGCACCAAACACAATTTTTTTTTTTTTTTGTATACGGATTGCAACACCTTATTTAATATATCGACTCATTATTAAACTTAAACCCCGCAGCAAAACGTGAGAACTAATCGCGGAACACGCACGCGTGAACGACCCGGCATTATCGGAAGACAAGCGCGCACTGACAACAGCTCTGCAGCTGTGACTTCTGTGAGCACACAATTATGCTGCAAGGTATTTCTCCCAACTAGTTCCGAGCTCTGTGCAGAATGCTCAAGACGCCCAAGTAAAAGAGAACATTACAAAGTAATCTATACTTTCTAAGTATTTAATTAATTTATTTAATGTTTTAATGCTTGGGAAGACCAATATCTGCGATTGTTATGCAAGTGTATGAGATTTTAAAAACATCAGAAACTAAAACTTGTCAATCCTTTGCCATCCGTTGGGGAGAAGTGAGTGTGTGCCGAATTCGCTATGCTTAAACGATTAAATCACGCTGCGATTTGCCTTTGATGGAAGCGTTCAACTCTTTATTGCCGACGTCCATCGTTCCCTTGCCAAGGTGATTGCTGTTGGGGATTTCTTCCACGCATGCAACAGGAACCATTGCAGCAGCCGTTATTGGGGTACTGAGAAGATGGACCCGATCCGTACTTGCCATTTGAACCGCCATTTTAATACTTTGTGTAGATGTAATGCGAGTTGAATGGATAATATCCGTCCATAGTCGCTCCCTAATAACGAAAGAAATATTTAGTAAATTTTCATTTTCAACCAAATAAATTTCACTTTTTTCCGACAAATGACCTTGACAAGCAAGCAAATCCCAGCGATATTTTTCAGTTAGAAAAACAAAAAAAATAATGAAAATACGAACACTTATATGCGGAGAAACACAACTGATTTGGATGAAATATACAAATGGAATGAGCTAAACAGCTCTCAACGCTGTAGGGGTAGACGAACAAAGGAGACAGCAATTCAAATGCCTGCTCTGTTTCGAGCTCGATTCGAGCAATTTTCGAACTAAGAGCAGTGCGCACACTCTGCGGCCAACAAAGTGGTGAGTTTTTCTGCTCAAGGGGCGTGGCCAACGCGAACACGCACACTATGGTGATTGAGCAGTAGAGCGGAGAGCGAAGAGCCAGAGAGTTTTGGGGCACAGAAAAAAGCGACTTCTTGATGGCGCAAATTTGGCGTGTGTGTAAGTGTATGTGGGTGTATGTGTGCGCGGGCCACAGGAAGAGGCCGAACAGCAGGTTTCACAGTATGAGTGAGAAGTGAACGTAAACGCCAACGCTGACGTCGCGGCAAATGACTTTGCATTCTGACTGGTTAATATAACCGCAGGATTGTATCAAAACGACGGGCTGGACTTTACTATGTATGTGTAAGAGAGAATGTGAGTGGGGAGTGGGAACTGGTGTGTGTGTGGGCGAAACCCTTGGATTAGCGTATGGTATTATATGCGACTATGTAACCACAGGCAACTAAATGAGCTGTGAAATAGCCGCCCGGTACTAGCTTTAATAAAAAATCCGATTTACATGACTCCACCCACAAAATATAAGCCATATATACAAGAGGTTGTCCGCTATGCTGTAAGCTGTCTTTATAAATTATAAGATATCTTAAATATATACATGCATGTGAGTGCTCGTGTATGTGTGTGCAACCAATACACAATGTCACAAAAGTCATTTCAATTTAGATGCGAGTCAGTAAATCAACCCCTATCAACATACCAACAACAACCAGCCAGCCAGGCAACCAGCCAGTGCCAGCCCAGAAAACGCCATTGCGAATTTCTCGACGCACACTCGCACACACGAAAATCTCGAACACCTACACACAGAGAGAGAGAGAGAAGGTGAAATGCTACACGCATATATCATACTACATATGGCATATTCTTGCCTATCTCCTTTGGCATGCCGTACATTAATTTCTTAAGCCATATGCAGGGAACATACAGAAAGAGCTTAAAGCAAAGCTAAATATAGTTGAAGATTACATTTATTTAAAACTAAATTAAAATTATTAAATGTTGTAATTTCAAATTAATATATATATTATAAATCAATAAATTAAATTATATTTTTTAAGTAGTTACAGGAACCAAGAGCTTAAAGCATTCGTACATATCCGCATATGCCCCACATTGTAGCGCACACACTGTTGAGATCCTGACTTTAGAACTAATAATCCGACAGCCTACAAGCGCAGAACGAACCAAAAAAAAAGGAAGAGAAGACGTAGAAGAGAAGCCAGCGAGGCATCAGGCCGAAGAGCAGCATCAGAGCGGCAGAGGCAGCAGCCACGACAGCGACCTCTGCCGACAAAGATATTTGCTGAGGCACAGCTAGCGCACAGCGAGCAAGTGCGAATGGGATGTATACTAAGAGAGGGCAGGTTAGAGCGGGATAACAGATGCCATCGCCAATACACGTCCAGAGCGACGACGACGGCAACGACGAAGCCTCGCTCCGTAGCTAGCTTTTCATCATTCTTGACATTTTGTGGTGAATTGTCGAAAGCCACAGGATATGTCGCAGTGTGTGTGTGTGTGCAAAAAAAAAGGAGGAAAATGGTGGACGGCAGGAAGTCTCCTCATTTGCTGTAATCGCATCAGCCGGCAGGCGCAGAAAAAAGGGCGTTTTCCGGTTGGCTGCCCGCCTCTCCGCCTCGTCTCCCCCTGCCCGTATCTCCTGTCCTGCCCAGCCATTTACTGACCCGCCTGCCTGTCCTTTGCCATTGCGCTGGCACTCGCAAGGGATGAAATGTAACATTTTGTAGCTTTTCGTAAATTTTCGACTTTTTCGTCGACGTTTTGGTTTTTCGCAACGCTCTGCACCGCGCTGTGCACATTTTCATTTTGCTTTTCCTCATTCGGTTTCGG
>JABVZY010000003.1:69299-90335 GCA_020883555.1 Drosophila nannoptera | reverse complement strand
AAATACAATTAGCTCAGCATGGCGGAAAAAGTAAATGTTTGCATTGTGGGCTCCGGTAACTGGTGAGTCTCATGTACAACAACAATACAACAAAGCTAACAATAACAATAAGAAGAAGAAAGATTGGTAATTATATAATAATTGCATATTGCACCTTGGCATTTTGAACCTTGTGTAGGGGCTCGGCTATAGCGAAAATTGTGGGCGCCAATGCGGCAGCGCTGCCGGAGTTCGAGGAGCGCGTCACAATGTTCGTCTACGAGGAGATAATTGATGGCAAGAAGTTAACGGAAATTATCAATGAGACGCACGAAAATGTTAAATACTTAAAGGGACACAAGCTGCCGCCAAATGTCGTAAGTAGAGAAGATAAAAAAAATATTTAAAAAAAGTGGAGCGCCCAAAGGCCATACAAAATTAGTAACTTGCTAATTCGTAAAATCATAAAAAAGGAAACTGTGTTCCGTTCGACTTATGCAATATGCGTCGGTGTTAGTTTGATTATTAACAAATGCATTGGCAGCTGTCCCTTACATAAAAGTTGCCGCTGCCTTGATCTTGGCCGTCGGTATGCAGCCGAATGCAGCAAATTATCTAATCAGACGAAAGACCGAGCGCAGCACATGCACAATTACACACTTGCGCTATTTTTACAACCCCATCTCTTGCTCTCCTGCCTGCTCTCTTTTGGCCTACGCTGCAGTTTTTTCAGGGCCACCACCAATACATCAACAAAAGTTTCACCTTGCTCTGACGTCTACAGTTTAAATGAAACCTCCTTCTGCCGCCTGCCATGCTGGCAATGCCAGCTCAGCCGTTGTCTTTGACGTAGGTCAAGGCCGGCTTGATATGCACGCAAGCAAACGCACATACGCACACACACACAAACACAAGCAAAAGTCTTTCTCGCGCTCTTGTGCTTGCGCTCTCTTAGTTTCGTGCTCTTTAAGAGATTGCAATTGTGTTGTCACTGTGGCAGTTACATAGATCGACGGCCTTTGGCTTATATTCTGTGCTATATTTGAATATATATTGAATACATATGGACGGACAGACAGCTAATTATATATTTTTATATATAATTGCACAGCTGAGCTGATAAACTTTGTAGCAAGGCATAACTATTTGTGTTTGGTGATTATAGATAAGCCGCATTGTTTGTCGTCTCATGTTGAACAGCCTATTTCGGTGTCCCGATAAAGTTCACAGCAAATAGATTTGATTTGACTTAGCTGTGGGAAATATTTTCAAATAGCATTTGAAACTTTTAATAAAACGGCTGGGGGCGCAGCAGAATCACGGAACAAAAAAAATTAAACATAAGTTGTTGATTTTTCTATTGTTTTTGTTTTTTTTTTTTTTCTGTTTTTTAATTAAATTTCTGCTGGTATATACATATGTGTGTGTAGCTATGAATTTGGCAGACTTTCAATTGTGAAAGCCAGCTAAAAAAGAATTGGAAAAACAAATGTTATATGTATATACGATGCGGGTATATATACATATATATAGATTATAAACAAATAACCATGGGCCAATGTCAAAAATGCAGCCAATTTGCAAAGTGTTCATCAAATTGGTCGGCGAAAAGCAACGGTTTATTTTTGGCTGCCTGATAAGACTAAATAAAATAGAAAATTCATTTTGTGCGCTCTGTTCTAGTCTAGTCTGGCGGAAAATTATTTAGTTTTCTGATAAGAATTTGTTGTTCTCCCCGCTATTTATATGTAGCTCATAAATTGGATGTGTAACTCTTGCTTCTCTCTCTCTCTCTCTCTCTTTCCCTGTGTGTGTGTGTATGTGAATATATAGGGCAGTGCAATAAACTTTATCAGTTTGTAAACTAGACTAAAGTACATCAATTGATAGCGGGACATATTACAGAACTTCAACTAGGAATATATAAAAGAGAAAACGAATGACAGAAAACGTAGTTGAAATTCCTCAATATAAAAGAAATATATATATAATATAATTATATATGCTGGCCATCAGCATTCTTGATACTTTTCTGTATACAACGAAATGTTAAATATAATTTTTTAATATTTCACTGCAACACGTAAAAATTAAATAAATAAAGGCATATTGTAAATAATAATAAAAAGTATTTAAATAAACATTAAGTAAAAAATGTTCATAATATGAAATAATTATAATAAATTTGTAAGTGCAAATTTCACGCTCGCACGAGCTTAGTTTTCCGTGCGAAGCAATAAACTATTTTTATGGCAGTAACGCAGAATGCAAATGCCAATTTGAAATTATTAAACTTAGGCAAACTGGGCAAACACGTCTACTTATCGCAGTGTCTGAACTTTATACCATAAGTTAACAGTTATATAAGTTTTATCAAGTCAACAACGAAAACGAGTTTTGAATCACAAGCACATTAATTGAAAATTAGATCTTGCCTGGAGGGGACAAGCCTATAACGTGTTAGACACGTGCTTATGCCATGAATTCCAAAGTAGATAGGAAGGCATTTTGGAAGATTTCAAAGTTTCTTTCATTCAACCTTGAGCTTTGGGTATTTGGGCTCTTATCAGAACAACTTTCGTTGCTTATCAGACAGTATGCTTATTAATAGAAGTGCACCGAAGACAAAGATTTTGCATTTACTAATGATTCCTTCTCCTTCTCTCTCTCTCTCTCTCTCGTCCAACTCTAGGTGGCTGTGCCCGATCTGGCTGAGGCTGCCAAGAATGCCGATATACTCATTTTCGTTGTGCCACATCAGTTTATACCCAATTTCTGCAAACAATTGCTGGGCAAGATCAAGCCAAACGCCATTGCCATATCATTGATCAAAGGCTTCGATAAGGCCGAAGGCGGAGGCATTGATCTCATTTCGCACATTATAACCCGCCATTTGAAGGTGAGTTCACAGAGAAGGTGACCCGCATGTCTTATATATAATTACTCGTTTCTTATAGATACCATGCGCTGTCCTGATGGGCGCCAATCTGGCCAACGAGGTGGCCGAGGGCAACTTTTGCGAGACGACAATTGGCTGCACGGACAAAAAATACGGCAAGGTGCTCCGTGATCTCTTCCAGGCGAATCATTTCCGTGTTGTGGTCGTTGAGGATGCCGATGCCGTTGAGGTATGCGGCGCACTCAAGAACATTGTGGCCTGCGGCGCCGGCTTTGTCGACGGCCTCAAGCTGGGTGACAACACCAAGGCGGCAGTTATTCGTTTGGGTCTAATGGAAATGATACGCTTTGTGGATGTCTTCTATCCGGGCAGCAAGCTCTCGACCTTCTTCGAGAGCTGCGGTGTGGCGGATCTCATTACAACATGCTACGGTAAATAGTAGAGAGAGGGAGAGGGAGGGAGAGTGGAAACCATTTAAGGACTGATGAGCTGAATATCCAATTGCAGGAGGTCGCAATCGTCGCGTCTCTGAGGCGTTTGTTACATCGGGCAAGACAATCGAGGAGCTGGAAAAGGAAATGCTCAATGGCCAGAAGCTGCAGGGCCCGCCCACTGCCGAGGAGGTTAACTACATGCTGAAGAACAAAGGCCTGGAGGATAAGTATGACGCAGATAGCGCTTCTATAATATCACATATATCTATATCTATGGATCTCCTTGCAGGTTCCCGTTGTTCACAGCAATACACAAAATTTGCACAAATCAGCTTAAGCCTAAAGAGCTAATCGATTGCATACGCAATCATCCAGAGCATATGTAAGTGTTGAGTTTCTATTTTTTGCTTTATCTGCACAGCTGCACCCGCAAATCCCGCCAAGCTCCCCTTCCCGAACCTTTCTGCCTCACACAACACTAATCAGTGCTTTCTTAACTATTCTAAGTAACCCACTGTTCTTTAGTTTAATGTTAATTTCTTTAGCTATGCTTTCTTTTTATACACAACTTTCTCTTTAGTTATACACGCTTATGCACTTTTACTTTTAGCATGTTTTGTTAATTTTCTATACGAGATCAGCTCTTTCGAAGAGCCAGCTAAATAAAAGTCCAAATTCTAAATTCTCCATTGAAAACTATTTCGAATAAATTTTCTTTCTATTTTCTTGGTAATTTTCTTACACAATCCCATTCATTTAGCTCACATTTCGAAACCCAAAAGACATTCCCTAGCAAATCCTCCCACTTTTCATTCACATTTCTACAAATTCAACTTTTATGTTTCATAAACAACAAAAAATTTGTTTTCTTCTCTTCTTTTTTATATGATTTCTCTCAGGGATACGTTCATCATGCCGTCGCCAAAACTGTAAACTGTGTTAAACACCTCAAGACAAAAGTTAAAACCAGATCAACTCGATTGTAAATACTGATACTTGTTAATAGATCCAAATCATTTCATGCTCGAGTATCATACACTCACACGCACACACACACACACACAATCAAGCACATGCAACCGCGTCGAAAATCGTTCCTTCGCCTAGAGTCAACACGCATTTGAATATTTTCTATCTATATACATATATAATGCAAAGGTCTATTTTGTGTTCCTTTAATTATGTGTGTTTTTAAGAGCTAATGTCAGTGTCATATTTGTTAAACTCAATTTTGTTAAACATAATTAAAGTATTCAAATATTTTTTTGTACATATCAAAAAAAAAAAGAAAGAAATTAAACATAATAAAAAGAATAAGTAGGAAAATTGTTTGGTATTAAAAAGTTATATTCAATCAATTGGCAGCTACGAATCGGCATTGAGCAGTACGTATCGAAATTATATTTACATTATTGGTTAATTTTTCGTTTTGTTTTTTACTCACGTTTGTATTTGAATGCAATTTCCAATTGACCTGATTGTCAAGCGCCGAGCAATTATACAAATAATGAGTTTTGTTTTCTATTCCGCAGGCAAAATTTGTAAAATAGTAATTACAAGTTTTTAAACGTTTTTATGCACCAAAACAAAAAACAAAAAAATTCAAAAGTAAATAGTCACTTTTCAGCACACGTTTTGAAAAACAACAGACTCCAGACAGTTAACTATTAACCCAGCCAGCAACAAGAATGTTTACAGGTTGTTAATTTATTAATAATTATCGAACAATATCCAAACGCATATCCAGCGATCCACAGAAACGAACAACCCAAACAATCTTCTAAGTCTGCTTTCTTTTTAATTAGTTAATAAATAAATGAAAAATTAGCCGGAGAGATGTGCGCATGTACCTAAAAACGAAATTGTAAATACTAATGAATCAATTTTACAATTAAAAATACAAATGATAGAGGCGTATTGAAAAGAGCAGTAATGGTTTAATTTATAATAAACAAAAAATATAAAACACTAAGTCAGAATTTTATTTGCAGTAGAAACTTTAGTTATAACTGTCTATTGGAACGGCGTAGTTGTAAATTATTATTAAAATAAAAATGCGCTAAATAAAGAAAGTTTAAAGCAAATGGACACGAGTTATTTTGAAAATTCGGACTTGGCTTACTGGCACTTTTTATTTCGATAGTAAGTATGCAAATATTGTGATCTATCGATTATCGAACAATAGCAATCAGCTGTTTTCCTCGCAATTCACAACACTTAAAATACAACTCTGTGTTTACGTTTCACTCTGACTAGCAAATTTTAGCAATAACAAAAGCATTTTCGCCCAACCAGTGGAATATTTTGCACCCAAGTCATTATAATAAGGGGAAAACGAGCAATCCATATGTTTAAGTGTTCGATACATATCAAAATATCTCTTCATATATATATATGAGCTTGTAGTTGTTGACATGTAGTGCTAAGCGTTTTAAGTGCTTTAATGGCGTCGTAATTGAGTATGTTGTTTTTTATATGCCAAATCACATCAAAATAAAATTAGGTAAAGTACGAGAAATGCCAGATGCAAATTGTGCTTATGTATGAGTAATAACATTAGTGTACGTGTGAGATCGTCATAATACTGTTTGATTTTGTATTTCAGTTGACGGACGATAAAGCTGCAACGCATAAAGCAGAATCTGCTTAGTTCAATAACAAGACGCAACCCAAACCAATTGTAAAATTTATTTGGCAAGCATTGCTGCAGCTCGCACTACTTACATTGTACTACTACAATGGATCCACAAAAAATAACCGAACTGGCTAACTTGCTGCGCAAGAATGGTGACAAAATTCTGAGCTCCGAATTCACTCTGACTTTATCAGGTGAGTAATAACTGCAGCTGTAGGCAACTACATGCAGGCGGGACATGACTAAACCGCACCCTACGAATTTCCTTGTTCTAAGCTCGATTAGCTTATCATGCTAACCCATTTTCGCTCCCACTCTCCATTGTAGGTTCGCTGCTGCGGGCTTTGAATGATTCCTTTACGTTGATTGCGGACAGTAATGTGGCTGGCGTTGGCCTTGGCGCGTCATACAAGCAACAGCAAGCCTTTCAGGTGGTTAATCCCATCAATGCGAAGTCGAGCGTGTTTACCGATCTGCAGCTACTGCATGATTTTGTGCAGAAGACAACGCTGCTGAAGCTCACCTATTTTCCCAGCGAACATTACTTCGAAGGACCGATCGACATTTGCAAGTTTCGTGCATTGCGTCGCCTGGAAGTTCACAAGATCAACATTTCTCAAGTTGTGGGCATCCAGGCACTACGCGCACAGCTCCAACACCTAATATGCACAAGGAGTCTGAGCAATGTGGAGGATGTCATAACGCATTGCGGCGGCGACAATTCCAATGGATTTATCTGGAATGAGCTGCTGTCCGCGGACTTCAGCTACAATAATTTGCGAACTGTAGACACAGCTCTCGAGTTCGTCCAGCACTTGCAGCATCTGAATCTGCGACACAATAAGCTGACTAGTGTCAGAGCCATCAGATGGCTTCCGCATCTGAAGACGCTCGATGTAAGCTACAATTGTCCTTACGCAAGTACCAGAATTTCACGATCAAGCCTGGAAGCAGTTGCAAATGCTTAACATAAGCAATAATTATGTGGAGGAGCTTTCAGATTTGTGCAAGTTAGATGCTTTGACCAATATGGATCTCTCCTACAATTGTCTCTTGGACCACAGTCAGCTATTACCGCTAAGCGTTCTAATGACCCTTGCTGTATTGAATTTGCAAGGCAATCCCTTGGCGTGTCATCCCAAGCATCGCCTGGCCACCGCTCAGTATTTACACCCGAACACGGCCACTGTGAAATTTTTACTAGACTTCGAGCCATTATCCAAAGCGGAGAAAGCTTTAGTTGGCAGTCAACAACTGCGGTATGTAGACTTCATGGGTCGCCGGCTAGGCAGCAGCGCGCAATCCATAATTAACTCGCGGTCTTCATTCAATACGCCAAGTTCAAGTGTGGGGTCGCAGCGCTCGCTATCTATGCGATGCAATGATTCATTGTCTGATGCGGAACATATTTTGAATGATATGCAGACTAGCCAACGGCGGGTCAAATCGAAGAAGCTGCGCACAGTGGAAATCAGCGATCATGGCGAAGAGATGGGTACTGAAGCAGACACCACAATCACACCGCGCATGGAAATAAATCCGGAGCTGGATAGAATACAGGAGGCAACCGATGGCAGCCACTTAGAGACGAAGAAACAAATTGAAACGTTACGTCGCAAATATGGCAACGAATGGCTGCAGTCTGGCAATGCCGAGCAAATGTTGGGCTTAAAAACAGCACAGTCCAGTGAAGAGGAACGCAACGAGGCACGCCAGCAATTCTATGAGTTTATCGGAGAGCTCTCGCTCACAGCGGAGCAAACCGAGGCTAACGCGGAAGCGCTAAATAGGTGCTCCACGCCCACAAATAACGCAAGCTTGACATCCATCAATGCAGAAGACGATAATCAGGCTAAAGCCAATGTCAGCCAGCAAACGGTTTTCGAGTCCTGTGACAACAGTGTGGATACGGAATATGAAAGCATGGAATGCTACGCTGCAGCCGCAGGAACATAGTTCGCAAGAAGATGAAACGACGAGGGAGTATGACAAGCATGAAGAAGTACTAAAGCGCTATCAAATAGCTTGCGATGAACAGGAAGAGGAACCAGGTAAACGGAGACTAACCCACTCCATTCCAGACCAACTTATCTCCCGCTTTTTACGCTTTCAGTTTCCGAGGGAGAGCCCGATGAAAAACTTTACATTGTCTACCACGAAAACAAACCCAGTGATTCATTGTTCCTTACTGTATCCTCGAACTATGTGCGCGAAAAGGATGCGCTTAGCGAGCGGTAAAATATAATATTGCACCTACAGTACATATATATATATAAATCTGAACTTTCTGCACTTGCAGCACGAAAACCAAATGGAGCATCATGGTGCTGGAGTCATGCGAACGCATCAAGTCAAACACACTGCGCATTAATTTCGATACACTGCAAAAGGATAAGCAGGAGCGAGTTTACTGCGTGGAAAGCGGACTGTGTCAGGTATGTGGATAGCGGGAAAAATTCTAACGTACTCTCATATGCAATTTTCTGATGTATGTGTAGGAACTCGAAAAGCTACTTCGCGACATTCTGTCACAGCGTGATCTCACCGAAATGAATATAATCATCTACAACTGCTTGAATTGTGGGTCTACATTTACCCGAGAGCGCAGGATCAAGCAACTGAAGATAGCGGGTATAGCAGGGTTACAGCTATCACTTCGCTAAGAGCAACGTCTAAGATATATTTTTACTGCTTTCAGAGTTGCGTTGCCCGGACTGTCGTAGTCTGTTCGTGGCGGAGGTGAACGATGTTTCCGGTTCGCTGGACAAGCCCAAAGTAGACAGCCCGGAGCGGGCGCTGTCGCCTGCGCTAATTGTGGAGGAATCGCCTGTGGCTACGCCGCTCATAGTGCAGGTCCAGGAGGATAATCAAAGCATTGGCAAGTCCTTAGCATAAACCCCTGCCAGGAAAAATTAGAAAAATGAAAACTAAAACTATTAACATTTAGTTTATTGACCTGAATTTCCTGCTACAGTACATTTGCCTTTTAGTGCTTATATTCAGACTTGATAATTTTCATTGATTGTTTTTAATTTCTCTTTTTCTTTTTGCATGCTTTAAAACACACACACACACACGCATACACATCTAATTTATACTGCAATTGATATGGCAAATTGAGAGCTAATCTAACGTTTTGTATATTTTTATGTATTCCTTTTGTATTTTTCGCTCACCCAACCACAACTGCAACAACAACTACTTCAACTACAACAACTTCAATTATTAAAAAAACAATTTGAATTATTTAGTGGGCAACAACAGGCTCATCGCTAATAACACACCCAAGCGTAGGAGTTTGATGCAAACCACAAAAAGTTAATATGCCAATTAATTGTATATCCTTTTATAGAATTATTATATATCGTTTGTTGTTTTATGTGAAGCAGCATTTGGGCATGAAAAACCAATTAACAAAATTTATAAAGCTAACCAAAGAGATTCCGTTCCAAATTGATTGCAATCATCGTCAGATTTCGCTAAGATATAAACCAAAGCAATGCTGCTTCAATTATATACAAATTGTTTTAGCTCTCTGTCCAACCACATTCATACTTCAACTAATTGTTTTCGCAGGCTCTGCCAATTCGCTGAATGAGAGCAGCTCCTGCTCGAAGATAACCAACTCGCAATGCTCGTTCGACTCCAATCAGTCGGTTGTGGGCAGCTCCAATACGGATCGCGATTTGGAGTTCCGTGCAAACGAAAGTGACGTGGAAATTATCTCGAATCCGAGCCAATCCAGTATTGAAGTGCTGGATCCGAACTGTTCGCAGGCAGCCAGTCGAAAAACGTCAGAGGAGCGACGTATATCCCAAATGCCCAATCTACAAACTATCGACGATGATCTAAGCCCATCCCAGAGCTTCATTCAGCGTGAGTTTGGCGATTTGTTAGCCGAGCAGGCGAGAGCGCATATCGAGGCAATGCCCGCAGCGGCAACATCAACCATAGTAGACACAACGGCCAAGTCCAAGGCGCTGGGTCAAGTTCAGCTCACGGAGAGCAGCTCCTCGGGGTCAGTTACAGACAGCGTGTGCACTACCTACGAACAGCAGGCCAAAGAAACAACATTGGCGAAGGCCCAAAAGTCAACAGCAGGCGATGCCGTGCAGAATCTTCTGATGGCCGAGTCTGGAGGCAGCTCAAGTAGCCAATCCAACATCAACAACAACAATGATCTAAAGGAATCGAATGGTCATCAAGAAACACATCAGCTAAAGGAAGCAGAGGATGCTGGGCTATCATTCAAGTTAGGGGGTAAGTAGTCAAAGACTTTCCCACTCCATCTTGTTAGAGACTAATCGTAGATCATCTGTACTGACAGCCCTCTTCCAATCAACCAACATGCTAATGTCCAGCTCAAAGAAACTGATTGAATCGGAGGCGAGCCCTGCCATCGAAATACAGCCATATAAATTTAATTATAGCAATTACAGTGATATCGATCATCGCTTAAAGCTCTACTTCTATCAGGACAAATTCAAAAAGGCAGACGAACGTCTCAAATGGTTGGCCAAGGGCCAAATATACAATGAGCAAACCCAATCTATATATGAGGGACTCTTGGCAATTTCCACGAGCAAATGCTATCTTATGGAGGCATTTGCGGCACCTCAGGAAGATGTGTCTAAATGGCTGCGGCAGGTAGTTAGCTTACCTGTGGACCGTCTATCACGAATACGCCTATTACCTTGGAATCTAGGACTATCCTTTACGCTGGGCAACCGGGGGAACTTTTCACTTATACTGCAGGATATGCAACGAACGGAAAACTTATTGCTATACCTGACAGGTGAGTACGGGCAAAAGGCATTTGAGATTCGTTTTAAAATTTCATCCTTATATTTCAAAAGAAAACCCACTGCCCGAGGAATGTGAGATCATTCAACACCCAGCGGATGACGTGCATGAAAGGGTCAGTGCTGTGATCTCTGAACCAATAAAGAGTTGCACAATACTCAGTGGTTGTCAATGGACTTGTGGCACCGAAAAACGTAGTTTTGAGCTCTGTACGCTTTTCACGACGGACACCCAACTCTGTATTGCTGGTAATGGGAAATTCCAGTGGCTGACATCTACTGAAACGGAGCAACCGCCCATTGAGCTTACGCTCACGCAACAAATGAGCAACCTGGTGGAGATGGAACGGTTATCGGACTGCGAGTATAATTTAGACTTCCTGGATGAAACGGAAAACAAGTTCGAGCTGTGGCGATTGCAGTTTGAGACTGTGACAAATGCCGAGAGCTGTCTAAAGGTCATCGGGCAAGCGTGGGAACAGCTCTTTGGTGTACCCTTCACTTATTCGGAAACATAGTATTCGCTTGTGGATCAGGGACCAATTATATATAAATATCATATCGAAACAGAAAATTTTGATTGTATATTATGTGCAAGTTTTTAAATTGAATTCTGAGCTCTAATATGTATCCTAATAGCTTTATAAACTGAAAATATGTACGGTATATTTAACTGTGTTACTTTTAGTGCGTCATTCATGGACAATATATATTTAGGGAAGACGAAGCGTTTATGTAAATGATGAATTATGTAATATGTGCAGCTAAGTTATATTGAAGTGTAAAATATGTACAATAAAAGAATTCAGATTCAATGACGAACACAATATACTTTGACTGTAGTAAAGAATAAAATTGTTGCCGAACGATTTGAATGTATAATTTATGTAAAGGAAAGATAGCGATAACATATTTAAATTTAACAAAATATACATAATTTATTATCTTAAGATATTATTCTGAATAACTATCAGAAAATTCAACATGCATATAATGAATAGACTATCATATAGACAGCTTCAATATTGTGCTTAGAAAAATAAGTCGAATAAAAAGTCGAAAGTATTTCAAGGGGTTTTAATTTTACTTTAGAGCCTCTTGATAAGAATGCCAACCCACGACTTTGTCTCCATTGACTCGCCGCTGTTGCTCAATAGATGTCGCTGGCAGTAGCAACCAACCCATAGATGGCGCCACACGAACCATTTTCACATATTTCCTAATTTACTTTTTAAGATATGTAAATGAAAAGGAGAATGGAAATTTAAAAAGGACACATTGAAAAAAATCAAAGAAGCAGAAATTTAAAATGGGTTTGCCTTATTTACATTCATTTATTCCCCTTGGGCATAACAATTCAACATATATAGACACCTAACTAAAATACTCCATTTATATATATGTATTTACATATATTCGTTCACTTTCTATGTACATTCTCTCCAGCTTGCCCAATGTCCTTACTTATCACCCAATTGTTCAGCTATCCAATCAAGATGCTCCTCCTTATAACGTGGATCGGCCATAATCAAAGCAGTTGACTTTGAAGTGTAGTAGTAATAGACAGACACTATTCAACCGAAATAGCAAAGTATAAAATCTGGATTTCTGTGAAATTCTATTAGCCATTTGTAACTTACTTAAACGTTGCACCACAGTCAAGGCATATAGAGCCAGGGGCCATTGCTGAACGGTTTCGGAAGTAGACAATCGATACTGATAGACAGTCCAGGAGTGCTGGAAAGCTGACAGCAGGAAGTAGACCGTAATGCTGAACAAAAATAGCTTGCAATTACGCAGGATAATGTGGGAGGCGCCCACCTGGTAGACGCAAGTTGAGTGAAGCGCCAGCGTGAACAACAGATACTCAACAATAATGAAGGCATCTTGAACGCTTCAGGTAATTAAAGAATATATTTTAATTAGAACTTCACAGATATAACAGCATCGGACACTCACATGAAGAAGAATATTGCCGTTTGGAGCTTGTCCTTCGACAGCCAGGAGCCAAACGCATTGAAGAACAAGTCAATGGCGAGCAAGGCGAGCTGAAATACTAGCAGCCAAGAATAACGGCGCAGTGTTAGCTTCATCTTTAAGCTTCACTAAAGATCTTACTAGAACTTGAATTTTTCTGGTCTTAACTTGGAGACGACTTTTGTTTTGTTTGTTTCTATGTACTACCCTTCGTCCTAGTGACGTCAAAAGCCCAAGCCCGCGAGCATGCGCATAAAAGCACTTTGAACAATAACTTTCGAAATGACTATCGGAAAAACAATCGATAGTTACCACGAAAATTAACCGTTAATAAAAACCATAATTCAATTTAAATATAGTTATTGATACTATTTAATGTACTTCTAATATATATATATATATATATTTTATTCCCTACTCCACTCTCATCTTCTATGAGGCAAAGTCGAGTGAATCACACTTGCACAAGCAGAACTACAATGCGCAATTTACATGTGTGAGAGAGGGCACACATACACACACACTCTCAATTCAGTGAGATCGACGTAAGACTGTTTACATTGTCGTTGGAATGCCAACACCCATGCTCATGCAAAAACGTACTCCTCTCTCACTCTCCCTGCTGTTTGATCACTGCAATAACGGGATCAAAAGCAGGGCCGTCGTTAGTACTTTTCGTTTGACTTCTCTCTTTCTTTCTCTTATCAAGCAGACTCTTTCAAATTTAAGGGAACAAAATAAGCGTTTTCGGTGATAAGCGAAAAAGTGCAAATGTTTCAAGTAAATTTCCACTGACAACGTTACACGTTACACATTTAGTAATTTATTTATTGTTGTACTATTCAAATATAGTTTCAGTGATATCGCGCATATTCAAATGGGTACACCCGGCCTCGTCGCGGATCCGTTAGATCCAGCCTGGAGTGTCTGCGAAACCTCACATAGTATTGTTGATTCAATTCCGAGTAAAAATTGCTCGGCAACAGCTGCGTCCAATCGAGCCGGTCTTGATTGGCCTGAAGAAAAACTGATAATGCGAAATCTGATGACGGCTCAGGGATGGCCATCGTTGCTGGAGCAGCTGAGGCAGCCGAGAGGAGCACAGGAAGTAGAATGACCGTCAGTATCGTCAATGCGGCCATTGGAAATTGGTGTTAGCCGGCCAATACGCTTCTCCTTGGTTACTCTAAACCCAACTGACGTCCATTTGGGATTGTCAGCAGTTTGCACTTTCATCGCCTCACCAATTTTGTCTGTTATTGGTTTCTTGTTATAATTCGATTTTCCAATGGGATCAGCGTTTTTCGGCCCGGCTATAAAGCGAAGCGCCTCGCCACCCATCCGTTACAGTCAACCTTCTGATTGCAGTCCGACAGCAAGTTGAGAGACAAGATATTCTACCCCGCAATGGCCTTTAACATTGGACACCTGTTCGTGGTCAGCCTGCTGGCTGTTGCCTGTGCCGCAGAGACAATCCAACTGCAGCCCACTCAAGGCATCCTGATACCGGCTCCGTTGGCCGAGAGCATTCGTGTTTCGCGTGCTGCGTACGGCGGCTATGGCGCACCTGCTGCTCCAGCCTCCTACTCCGCACCAGCTGCTCCAGCCTCCTACTCCGCACCAGCTGCTCCAGCCTACTCCGCACCTGCTGCACCTGCCGCGCCCGCCTACTCCGCACCAGCCGCACCCGCTGCACCCGCCTACTCCGCACCAGCCGCACCAGCCTACTCAGCACCCTCCGTGCCATCGCCACCCTGCCCCAAGAACTACCTGTTCAGCTGCCAGCCCTCGCTGCAGCCCGTGCCCTGCTCCGCCCCGGCTCCATCTTACGGCTCCGCCGGTGCCTACTCCCAGTACGCACCACAATACGCAGTGCCCATTGTGCGGGAATTGCTCTAAACAATTGATCTTGACTCCTGACTCATCTATGCCAATAAACTGAATTTAGAAACTATTTTACGGTGTCTCATTCTTGATTGACCTATTTGGAGCTATTGACTCATTTTTTCCAGAGCAAAAGTATTTAATAGACGTCTTCATTAATTAAAAAGGGGAATTAAAAATAAATTTTAATTAAATAGATATAAAGGAAAAGATTTTATCCTACAATATTTATTTATATCGAACTTTATACTTATATCTTAGGTGTAAATATGATAAGATAGGAGGACGTTTGACTTTTGACTCTAAACTTTTGATCTAAGGAAGAAATCCCTTTATAGATATATCTGTCGATCCCCATCATTCTCCCCATCGAATCAAAATACTATTTTTGGCTTTCGGATTTATATTTAGATATCGGAATCAGTCCTTTGGTCTCTCAATAGCCGGAGCAGCCGCCTGACGGCGAGCTGGCGCAGGGCACAGGCTTCACCACCGCACCGCAAGAGAAGACGTAGCTGGGTGCACAGGGCGGGGCCGGAACGCTGGGCACATCGAGCACAGGAGGCTTACACTGGGGCTGGGGCTGGGGCTGGGGCTGTGGCTGGGGATATTCGAGTTTTGCTTGAAGCTTCTGCTCGGGCTGCTCATCTGCACCGTAGCTGCGACCCCGGCCTAAGCCCCGCCCGAAGCCACCACCAAAGCCACCGCTGAAGCCATCACCAAAGCCACCGCCAAAGCCTCCGCCACGTACTGGTCCGCCAAAGCCGCCGAATGCTGGTCCGCCGAATGGTGGTCTGCCAAAGCCTGGCGTCCCGGGTCCACCGAAATTATTCTCGACAACCACCTCCTGTACGATATGCTGGCGTGGCTGACGCAACAAGTCCACATCCGGCTCCAACTGCTCCAGCTGATCCAGCTGCTCCGGCGTATACAGGCGCACGGGTATGAAGCGATAGAGCTGCCCGGTGGGACTCCGGACACAGCGGCCACCGCAATTGGCCAAGGACGCTGGCAGTTGAAAGCTGACAAAGAGCAGCGCAATCAGCGCCCAGTGGGTGGTGCACATAGTTAATGGTTGGATGAAGCTGTAAACTGAGACTAGCCAAGAAGCGACTCCACTTGGTAGCTTTTTATCAATGCGATCCGAATGTTTGGCCCGCAAAATGCAGCGCCAAGCGGAAATGCAGAGCGGGTCAGAGTCGCACCGCTTCAAGGTGACACTTCTCGAGCGTTTCTGGGTTAGTTGGTCGCCGACGAAGGCCTTTGCCTAACCCCATTCCCAATCGCCATCTATGTCTGGACCCGGCGCATCTGGCGATTCCTCTGTGCTCTCACCTTGGCCAACTTGTGTTAGCCCTTTCCATATCTTTGCTATTGGCCAATTTTCCAGCTTAGTTCTTAAATGCGGCAACTCTTGCATTTTTCCCACCACGAAAAGTTGAGCTCAAGTCAAAATAAGATTTCGACCCAAAGCTCCCATGGTTCAAAGACCTCACCCAATTAATTGCAATTACGTTGAATTTTCGATGAAATCAAAAGTGCTTAATAACTATATAAATATAGTTATAGCTGATCAAGCAGCTTTCGATTTTTGTAGGTGTTGGCTGTCGATTTGGCTAGGCCAGCCAAATTCTATCGAGTTCAAAGTCCTACATAAGCTATAAAAAATATAGCATATACTTAAATCTATATAAAAAAGTATTTTGACCTGATCAACAATAAAAAAAAAACTTATTTTTAGTTTACTTTCAATTGCTGCAAGGATGTCTCCTGTATGAAGAGTTTATAGAGATCACATGGAGGTTTATCTTTCAGATCTTGCATCTAAGGGACAAGATGGAACGAAATACTATATAGGCATCGGAGTTATCGGTTAACGATCTTAAGCTCTTCTTCTTCCTTCTCTGCACTTAATATCCCACTCCCTCCCACCCTCCTCTGGCACCCTGATTGCATTGGAATTTCAAATATCGAGGGTCAAATTCCGCACCTCCTGGTTACCCGTACAGAAATATTCCAATTAACGGATTCATTTCCCATTACGTAGAAATTTCTCTATTTGTTTATTCCCTCGCAATGCAGAATGGAATCTTATAGACCTGGTTCGGTGGGATCAATTAAGTGACAGTTGTTTTGTATAAACTACAGATCGGCTTTCAATATATAAACAGGAATTCCAAGCAAGCTGCCAGCTGCTGGAAAGCTTAATAGGAAAATCGACTGGTGGGAATTTATGGTTTCATAATTCAAAGACAGATGTGTTTATTTTTTTTTTTTTTTTAGATTTTCTTAAAGCATAGCATAGGATTAGGTTTCGGAAGCCGAGTGTCGGGTTCAGGAGTTCATCTTCTAGTATTGGTAGTTGAAGGCCTGGGGCAAGTAGGCGTTGCTGTAGAGGGAGTGCTGCTGGGGCACGCCGTAGTTGGGGGCGATGTAGCTGGCCACGGGCGAGGAGTAGGCGCCGGCGGATCCGTAGGCGGGAGCAGCAGCGGCGCAAGGAACTGGAGCCAGGTTGGGCTGGCAGCTGAACAGGTAGTTCTTGGGGCAGGGAGGGGCAGGCACGCTGGCACCGTAGCCACCGGAGCTGCCGCCGTAGGCAGCCTTGCGCAGGCGGGTCAGATCGCCGTAGCTCTGGCCCTCAGACTCCGACTCCTGGTTGGAGATGGCCACCGAGCTGGTGCCAGTGGGGTTGGCCAGGGCCGAGGCGGCGAAGGCGACGAGGGCGAAGCACACGAAGAATTTCATCTCGAAGCTGGGTTGCTTGTTCTTTTGCGGTTGCCAAAGGTAACTGATGCCAGCTGAACCCGCACACCCGGCTTATATAGCTGAACTTTGCCAAGTTAGCACAAACCGGCAGACAAGTGGCTTCAACTATACTTTCGCATTTCACTCTTGCTTACTCAGCGATCGCCCTCTAGAATGTGTACTATATTCGGCACACATACGGACTATACCGGGGTGCAATTCCGCCAGCCCGAGAAAGTGCCAGAATCTTACATCTTACATCTTACATCTTACATCTTACATCTTACATCTTACATCTTACATCTTACATCTTACATCTTACATCTTACATCTTACATCTTACATCTTACATCTTACATCTTACATCTTACATCTTACATCTTACATCTTACATCTTACATCTTACATCTTACATCTTACATCTTAATATCTTATATCTTATATCTTATATCTTATCTTATATCTTATATCTTATATCTTATATCTATATCTTAATCTTATATCTTATATCTATATCTTATATCTTATATCTTATATCTTATATCTTATATCTTATATCTTATATCTTATATCTTATATCTTAGATCTTATAGCTTATATCTTATTATCTTATATCTTATATCTTATATCTTATATCTTATATCTTATATCTTATATCTTATATCTTATATCTTATATCTTATAATCTTATATCTTATATCTTATATCTTATATCTTATATCTTATATCTTATATCTTATATCTTATATCTTATATCTTATATCTTATATCTTATAGCTTATATCTTATATCTTATATCTTATATCTTATATCTTATATCTTATATCTTATATCTTATATCTTATATCTTATATCTTAATCTTATATCTTATATCTTATATCTTATATCTTATATCTTATATCTTATATCTTATATCTTATATCTTATATCTTATATCTTATATCTTATATCTTATATCTTATATCTTATATCTTATATCTTATATCTTATATCTTATATCTTATATCTTATATCTTATATCTTATATCTTATATCTTATATCTTATATCTTATATCTTATATCTTATATCTTATATCTTATATCTTATATCTTATATCTTATATCTTATATCTTATATCTTATATCTTATATCTTATATCTTATATCTTATATCTTATATCTTATATCTTATCTTATATCTTATATCTTATATCTTATATCTTATATCTTATATCTTATATCTTATATCTTATATCTTATATCTTATATCTTATATCTTATATCTTATATCTTATATCTTGTATCTTGTATCTTATATCTTATATTTTATATCTGACTTGTTTTTATATTAATTATAACACTAAAGACAATTCATGAGGATGAGTCAATTTGAGTCTTCAGTTCTTATGGAATGACTCAGCTATATAAGTCATCTTGATATTGAATAGTTCTGTAAATTTATATTCGGAGAACGTCGAGTTCTTGATAAATAATATTCCTGCCACATGAATAATATTGAGGTCTGCCTATTCCTACATATTTTTGTCTGACCTCAGATAATAATAATTCCCATTGTTCTGGTCTATTTCAGATAAAGCAGAAAATAAAACCAAAATAAATGATTTTTGTGCGATTTTCGATTTTCTTTAAGAATAGCTAAGATTTTTGTTTCTCGGAAGTCATGTCGGGTCCACAAGGGATGATCTTCTAGTATTCGTAGGCCTGGGGATAGTAGTTATTCAAGAGCTGCCGTAGCTGGGGCAGGGCGTAGTTGGGGTCGATGTAGCTGGCCGCGGGCGAGGAGTAGGCGCCGGCGGATCCGTAGGCGGGAGCTGCAGCGGCGCATGGAACTGGAGCCAGGTTGGGCTGGCAGCTGAACAGGTAGTTCTTGGGGCAGGGAGGAGCTGGCACACTGCCGGAGCTGCCGCCGTAGGCAGACTTGCGCAAGCGGGTCAGATCGCCGTAGCCCTGGCCCTCAGCCTCGGACTCCTGGCCGGCAGAGACGCCGGCGTTGCTGCTGCTCGCGCCAGAGTTGGTGCCGGTGGGCGTGGCCAAGGTGGAGGCGACGAAGGCGATGAGGGCGAAGCACACGAAGAATTTCATGGTGAGATTGTGGAGATTGCTGCTTTAGCTGATTTAGTTACCAAAGATGACTGATGCCACGATCAAGTGCTTAACAAGTTTATATAGTCGGAACTCTTGGCATAGTTGGCTTCAACTCTACTTTGGCTTTGACATTTTGGCCATTTCTGAGAGTCGCGCTGAGTTGGCCAAATAATCGCGTTAAGCACTTTTTGGGGTCAACCCGATGGCTATTCTGTTTTACTTTGTACGAACTATTCCGAGACTCGTCTAGGTTGGCAAAATTGGCCAAAGACTAGTGGAAAGTGTGGCACCTGCAATGTGTGTGGGTGGCTCGCGCGCACGTTGCACAATCTCAACCGCTGCCCCATTTCTCCAGCCAGCCCCACTTGCAGATAAAATAGCTCACAGTTCTGCTGGCTGTGTGAATATTTTCGTATTTCGCAAGAATTTCGTTAGTAGAAACGGGGCGAGACCTACTAAATTATCCAAAAACTAATCTCGAGGCGGCATTACGGAAATGGCTGGCTGACAAACGTTGACTGCTATGAAACCCTTTAACCTAATGGACCAGGCTAGGGTCATACATCGCAAGCAGCTTTGTTTCCTTACAAAAGCTGACTGCTATGACAATGCCAATGTCAGGCTTAAAGGAAAATTTACAAGTTTGGTATGGAATAAGTCTAAAAGTAGGACTGAAAATATATTTTCAGCTGATGAGAAGGTTGAGGGTGCGAGAAAGACAGACGGAAGGGTGGGAGGTGAAACGGACAGAATGGCGGGTATACAAGTCAAGGCGAAGGAAAGGAGGGATGACCAGATGGTTGCCCGGAAGAGGGGATGGAAGGAAAGGGAGAACATACGAATAGAAAGAAGAAAGAAAAAGAAAGAATAGCCGATCGCAGAGGTCAAAGAACGGACTGATGAGTGCAGGGGAAATTGGACACATAAAGGGACTGCAAAAATAGAGAAAAATTGACCAATGCAAGCAGTGAAATAGAGCGAATGGAGGCATGGGCGGAGGGAAAGTCAAAGGCTCGAATGGGATCGCCTCAGGCTGCCCTACATTAAGAACAATCTGTTCCCCCCGACTCCTCGTAAATTCCATATAAAATGTATATACGAAATATATATGTATATCTAGAGAAGCATTCTTGGCTGTCATCCTATTTCCAGTTGGCTCTCGAGCGCTTATCTCCACTGGACATTTCGCAGTCCGCGTATTTCTCTTTGTTTTCTCATATACTAGATGAATTTGTCATATTTAAAATGCGAAAAATATATATGCATATATATGTGTGTGGTGTATTCAAAGTGACTCAAAGCGTAATGCGACGAATGCAAGTGCCAACGACCCACATTTCGGTTCGAGATTCGAAAATTTATTGCGTACCGCCCGAAGGCAGCTACATAAATACAAAATTAAATATAAATTTGGTAAGTGTAACAACAAATGAAATTTTCCACAATTTCGTCAGCCCTCTCACTCTCACACTCTACGTACACACGCTATCTATCTCTCTTCCACTCTGTCTGTTCGTCCTCAAAGTGTGGCCCGAGGAGACAGACCACGGCCAATGGAGCTCTCCACGCACCGATGTGCGCTCGCCAAGTGTGG
>JABVZY010000003.1:7566-19990 GCA_020883555.1 Drosophila nannoptera | reverse complement strand
TAGAAAACACAACTGTAACTGCAACTGCAAGAACTATGCATCGTCTAAATCAACGCTTCGGTTAGTTACCTATACTATAAATACCTAACTATATATGCATATATGTGTATATGAGTGTCTACTAAACGCAATCGCATTCCGTCTTCATGGACATTGACTAAATATTAACTAAGTTGCCAAATTTTTTGCTGTTTTACGTAGGCTTCTTCTAACCCCAGACAGAGAACAAAAATCGCAATATGAAAGCAAGAGCATAATACAATTTTCTATACATTTTTACATAAAACGACGTCAAATGAATATAAGTAAATTTAACTCGAAATGCAGCTGTGATATATTTTTAGTGAATGTATAGAAATGAGACGAAAAAAAAAACATGAGATAAAAATCTATTCCAAATGCAAAGAAACTTTCCACACAACTTACAAGAAAATCTATGTAACTCTTCGGCATTCCGAAGCCTAAATAGAATTGCAGAGAGATCTAACAAATTAATGTTAATTTAGACCGTTTTACAATTTATTTAAACAATTGAATACATGACTAACAAATTTTTTCTGCCGGACTATTTCCAACCCGCTAAATGTAATTTTCTAATAAGAGCAGCAAAATCTATTACCATAAAATATATATGTATATGGCAGTATTTTTTATAACACTATCGAAAAAAATTAATGTGGGGGCACCGAAAAAAATTAAAATAAAATGTAGTTTGCTGATTAGATTTTGGACGAGCTTAAATTGAACGCGCTGTATATGCAAATGCATGTACCAGAATATATATAAGTGTACTAAATATCTATATATATTTTTACATGCAAACCTTTTATTAATCCGCTTAACATTTAATATTGCAAGCACAAAACAAATCGATTATGTTTTAATATAAGACTGCTCTCAAATTACTCAACATTTGCACAATGAACTAATTTTGTAACTAAGTTCCGGATTGCGAACATAATAGAGGTATAAATATGTTTAATGTTCAATGTATAACTGTATTTGAATGGGTTGTAATTAATGAATCATGTAACACTAAGTTTTAACTAAAAAAAAATTGTTAATCAAGCATGAAAGTATTTATGAGTTAAGTTTTTCAACGTTTGAAAGCCATTTATATTTGTCAACCATTACACTGCCCGATCAAATAGAAAGAGAAGCCCAATAGTTCAATATCAGATTTTTGTATTTGAAAGGGAGTCTCCTTCTATTTTTGAGCAATATATTTTTGAGAATCTTGAAACGCTATGTGTACTTAATACTCTACAGATTTATTGAGCATGATATTGACAAACCAAAATTCTCGTCTCGAAACACGGAAATTATTTATTATAGAACAATAATAATACAAGGAAATCTCCATTTGCCAACAAAAACAACACAAAATTAAAAAAATTAAAAACACACTATTTGTTAAAGCGCGGGGCAAATTTATTTAAACAGAGATAAACAAGACGTATACATATTTTGCAAAGAAAATCGTAATATAGAAATTTAAGCGAAATTAAATGAAAATTATGAAGAATGAATCGCAAAAGTCAATTGAAAATGAGCTAAAATTATGATTAACAAAATGTCAGTCGAAAATGATACAAATTTTATTGATTAAGCAATGTTTAAGATTAGCAAATATTTAACAAAGATGAAATGCTTGTCAGGGTTGTTGTTGCGACTGCAAAATCAATAACTGCTTCTAAACAAAATGAATAAGAAAACGCTTGTAAATTGTAATAAAAATGACATAATTAAGTAAATTAATTAAACGGAATATCATTGGCGTCTACTATTGCGCTTCGCTGGACTGGCCATCTAATTGAGCAACTGCATCGAACTGCACGGCCGGAAGCTCCGCACCGTTCACGGTCTTATTGCACCGTTGATACTCGAGCAGCACCAAAGAGTTTTCGCCCACCTTGAGTAGCTCGTTGGGCACGTAGAGAGTTATCTGTGGACCGGCTAAGGGCCAGTAGCGACCCAAGTTGAAGCCATTCACATAGGCCACGCCCTTACCCCAGCCAGCGACATTGAGATAGGTGTCGCCGATCTCAGACACTTGAAAGCTGCCCGTGTAGAGTATGGGGCCTGAGCGGAGCACTCGCTGCTGGGCAATCGCTGGCTCCAGGACGGTATTGGCTGCTCGATTCTGGCGCCATGACTCGATGCTGTAGGCCTCCAGTGGGTAGCCAGTGGTCGTCCAGTTGTCCAACGGTAGAGCACCGCCATTGTGCAGCTGCACCGTCACCTTGCCAAAGATGCCTTTGGTATCGTTGGCGCGATCGTAGTTGATGCGTCCCTGGTTCTCAACGAGCAGCTGGAGTGTGCTGCCCCAGCCCTTGCTCAGGGGCAGCGCATAGATCCGAGCCTCCCGGGACAGGGTTCCCACCAGCTGCTGGTCGACAAAGACATGGGCCCGATCACGCAAGTCCTCCACATGCAGCAAAGTAGGATCCAGATCAATACTGGGCAACGGAGTCTCGTAGAGGAGCAGGCCAGAAAACTGATCTAGTTCCTCAAACGACTTAGGCTTATCGGCTTTCACTGGAGGCTCCTTGGACAGGGCAGCGCGTCCCTCAGCTGAGAGCAGCTCTAGTGAAGGCGTCAGCTCTACTTTGCCGTATGCCAATCGCTTAGCGGGATTCAGTGTAATCTCCGGCAGGTCGAGCACCTCGCCAATCACCTGCTTGACCAGGTCGTACTTGTGGGTCACGCCGCCCGCCTCATCCATCACGGCATCGTAATCGTAGCTGGTTATATCCGCCGCATAGCCAATGCCCCCATCCAGATCGTAGTTAGCACCAGCCGTAAAGCCGAAGTTTGTGCCGCCAAAGAACATGTATAGATTGAGGCTAGCATCGTAGCTGAGTATGGTCCTGGAAAAGGCACCAAAGAAAGGAGTTCATTAATTGACTTTTCGTTCGTCTCTCATTGAGTGTTAATGGTACTTTAAGGCATCGGCCACTTCCTGGCCGTCGCGTCGCTGGTTCATTTCCTGCCAATGGGTCAGCCAGCCGGGATAGAACTCCGAGTTGACCAAAGGTCCGGTGGGCTGTACGCCACGCAGTAGTTCCCAAATTTTGTCGATCTCATGAACTGCAATGGAAGGAAAATAAGGTATTATTTATTTATCAGTTCTCCTGATATATTCTATAGTCTGTACTCACTCCGATCGATGCCAAAGTCCGTTGTGGCAAATACATTGTCAATCTTGCCGCACTTCATCCGTTCATTCGGTATATCCACAGTGAACAGCAAGGCGTTATTTTCCACATATTTTGCCGTCTCATCGCGAAGCCAATTCAGATAGTCATGATCGCACGCATGATAGACGCCATATTCGTTCTCTACCTGAACCATTATAATCTTACCGCCGTTGCCGATCAGCAAGTGCTTCAGTCGCGGCATTAGCTGGGCATACCACTTGCCCACCTCGGCTATATAGTTGGCATCGTTTGTGCGCACCTTGATGTCCGGATATTTGGTGAACAGCCAGTGAGGTAGGCCACCCTATACACACACATAGATATATATAGTATCGATCATTCTCTTAAGTTGAGCCCTTCGACTTACATTATCTCGTTCTGCACAGATGTAGGGACCGGGGCGCAACACTATGTAGAAGTCTTCCTCTTGTGCTATCTCGAGAAACTTAACGACATCGGCGATGCCCTCCCAATTGTACTCGCCATCGTGTGGATTGTGCAGGGACCATTCAACGTAGCTGTAGGTGGAGGAGTATCCAGTGTAAATGGCAATTGTTCAGAGATGTGCTTGAATTTGTCCAATTGACGAAATTTTTAACATTGCCTCGAAAATGAGGAAAGTTAATTCACGACTTCGAAAACTCAACTTATCACAGTTATATGTACTATACATATACATATGTATATATATATATCGCGTACTCACGTATCCAATGCATTGAGACCAGCTGCTCGCATGGTGCGCAATCGATTTCGCCAGGCCTCGGGCAGCGCGCGGAAGTAGTGAAACGAGCCGGAGACATAGCGAAATGGTTTTCCATGCAAAAGAAAAGTGTTTGCCTCGTGATCAACGCTGAACGCGGGCGCTTCCTAAACACAAAAAATTATAAAAAATGCCTTTCGCAGACTTGCTGAATCGCAGTTAGAGTTCACCTCTGTGACGTCATCGCCGCCGCTGAGCCCCACGCAAAGGCCAACGGTAAGCGCGATAACCAGAATTAGTACGCCTCCGCCCATGGCCAGAGTTAGCTTGCGAGTGCAGCGAAAGCCACGGCCGGAGCCTCCATTAGGTCCGCTCATATTCGCTTTCGCTGAGCTTTAAAGCCTGACCTTGCACCTGAAGCTTAAAGCTTTCTCAGAGAGTTTTTTTGGCACTAATTTATAAATCGACAACCGCTTAGCTGCTCCGCTGGATCCACAATGTCAATGGGTTAGCCTGCTCTTTGATCGTGCACTTCATATTCATAAATAAGTATATAAATTATATTCTTTCGGATTTGATAAGTTCGCGCTGGAGTGGCTGATAAAGCATATTGTAATTGTTCTTTAGCAATCGCCTTCAAGTTACTTGATTATCGTTAGTTGAGCATTAGTTAAAGTAGTTAAATATAATCATATCTTGAGCATTTCAATCGATAATCCTTGTCTTTAAAATCTGCTTTGATTGTGCAGCTGATCAAAATTTTTTTTAGCAATTACCCAATCGAAAGTGGTTAATAATAGTAAATAATTATATACATTTTTAATTTCTATATTGTAAGCTTCTTCCTTCTTCAAAGATAAGCTTCGTTGTTTCCAGCCGCAGTTGCCCTTTGTTTCACATGTTGTTGCTGTATCGGGGCCTTGCAACCCATGTTTTAAATATTTACAATTATCTTTGTTTTGTTGGATATTTGCTTTATTTTCTTTGTAGTTTACGCCACTATCACTTACAAAATTGCAAAATTTATATTATTAGAATTTTACGGTTTACAGTTTCGTTTACTTTATTTTATGAGTGCGCTTAGAATGGAATGCGTTTAATTAGGTGTATATTGTCGGATCTATAGTATGTATATTATATCTTATTTAGTTGAAGACTTTGTGTTTACACGTGTTCATTACTAGACTATAAATGCCTTTGGTAGTGTGCGCCGTTTTGGTAGCTTTGGTTAATGCCAACTCTCTCAGAGCGTCGGCATGATAAAATTAGGTTTAAATACATTTTGATTAATTCCAGCTTGACAGTTGTCTTTTAACAATACTAATTAGTTTCTTGGCTTAACTAAATTTTAAAAGTGTGTTTTTTTTTGTTGGTTTCTTTTCTTTTTTTTATAAATTATTTGAACTGTAACAAAAGTGCTTCTATTTTTGTTTGTATATAAAATTATACACAATTAGGCTGAGGTAGAAACAGCACGAAATTACGGAGAGTTCGATTAACTTTGGGAGAGCTGGGATATAGAAGGTCTGATGGACTAGTATAAGACTTATGTTACGGTGAAATTTTTTGATTGTGTTAAGTTGATGTCGGCTTATAAACTAGGCGCCTATACCACATCGTTGTGGAATCATTTGGTATAACTAAGCGTTGACGCTACAAAATTTATCGGCCATCAATGTGAGCACCTTCTCCAGCTTTCCATGGCGATCTTCGGGCTTGGCGGTGGCTCCCGAGCTGCCCCACAGGAACTTCACATGAAATTCGGTTCTGCCAATTGAATCGCATAATTAGAAATAAATATATCGCGCTTGGATAACACACTTACCGGAACGCATCGGCCAATAGTTCATCCAACCTAGTGCTTGCTTCCTCCATGATAATCTTGGCATTCTTTCGATATAGGTCCAGATTCTTGAGGAAACCACGTGATGCGTCCAAATGCTGGAAATTAATGGTCATTCCAAAATCGTCTGCTTTCGATTCCCAGGGCGCAATGCACGTGTTATATAAGGGTGGACGATCGTCCATATTGCTGTGATTAATTATATCCTGTACAGGTCTGTCAATAAGCAGAGCATAGAGCAGCACGTGGGGCACAGTAGTGTTTGGTGCCTGCGGATTGGAGGCCTCGTTCATGCTACTTAAAGTAGGGCGCAATTTGGCTTCAAATGTGAAAGCACTGTCCGTATACTTTTGTCGTAGAATGTGCCAGGCTTGGTCTAGCTTTTGTATCTAGGAAAAAGCATTTGCTGAGATATAAGAATACGATTTGATTTGCGATAATTCAACCAAATCACCTGTTGCATACATAGTCCTAACATAATAGCACAAAATCCAAACAGATTTCCTAAAGCAGTTTTGGTTTCTACCGCAATCTGTATCCATTTGCTGAGCAGCTCGGCGCGATCCAGATCGGTTTGGCAGGTGAGTATAGTCACAGCAACCATAAGCTTTATACACTGTGTTCGCTCAATGATGTCCTGGCGAAAGACTTTACCGTGAGGCAGCGTTAGTAACTCCAAGCCTGAACAATTCAAATAATTTTCTGAATCACTTTCAGGCTCGTCCAGAAATAATCCAACATCAATGCGTGTTATATGCTCAGCCAATAATTTTGGACCCGTCTCCAAGAGCATCATCTTGAATGTGTTTAATGCATCGCCATCTAAAGGTTTATTGTCCACAGAGGGCAGCAGTAACGTAACGAAATTCTCAAAGTCAAATTTGCTAGACTGGAAGTATATACGAAACAGTTATTACAATTAAATGATTTCATTATGCTCTAATTGAATATGAAATGTAAGCTAACATGCAAGGAAAATGTAAAGTTTTGCCAAATAAAATATACGGGCAAACGTTATGTTATTGAGTTTTTAAGATTTAAATTTTTGAATACAGAAGTATATATTTTTAATAACGAAAAAAGCCTTGCATATAGAATTGACTATTGATATACCTGTTAAGAAGGTGTTAAATTCGTTTGCGTTGCCAAATAATTTAAAGTATAATGGATTTGATGGCAATATTGCTTGTGTAATTGAAACAAGGTGGCAATATTTTTTACTGTTGCATTATAACCGTTAAAATGTCGCGAGTTTCGGGATGAGCAGTTCTTAATATCTTGTGCGGTTGCCTTTTTTTTCTTTTTTCTTTTGTGTGTATAAAAATGAGTGCTTTATGGATCTTATCTGATATATTCTCTTACCATCTTAAATTCATCAATTGGAAGTGTGAATAATTCTTCCTCGGCAGCCAAAGCGTCGAATTCCGTGAAACTTTTTAGTGTGCCATTAGAAATGGAAGTGCTCATAAACCGAGGATTTTTAATAATAACTCCGCCGCGTTGTATGCTTATTTCGCTTATGTCGCCTGGTGCCGAATCGCCAGACCCATTTCCGGAGTCGGAACCGCTGGCCTGATAAGCCAGCATTGCGGCCACAGGCTCCTTGCGCGGTTTTGGTGGTGGACTGGGGGGACGGTCGGGCGTGTCTAGACTGCAATTGCGCGCCAAATGTGAAATGCGCGCGGCCGCTTGTTGGCGTAATGCCTGTCCTGCCGAGGTGGGGCGTGGTAACGACTGTGTACTAAACTTGTGTTCGAGGTGATGCGACTGCAATTGCATGTCGCTAGTGGGATTACAACGTGCAATGGTCTGAAAACGCGCCATGCCGTGGCCATTGCTTGCTGTTTCTGCTGCGGCGAGTTGCTGCTGCTGTTCCTGCTGTTTGTTTATGTTGCACACAACCATTGCTTGGGCTGGTGTCAAGCTCTGCGATCGCTGTTGCTTCTTGCAGGGCAATCGAGGCGGTGGCACTTCACGGCGCACTCGAGGCGGCGAACAGTGCGGACTAGAGGGCGTTGCTGCTTGCTGTTGCTGTTGTGGTGCACCATTGTCGCCACTCAGTTGGCCAAAGCGAAAGATTGTTGAGCCGCCACCGCTACTGCCCATCGGCGAGTTCAATGGACTTAGGCCACGTAATCCTGCCAGCATTTGCGTATGCAGCTGATTGCCAACTATCTTGTGGCCGTAAAAGGAAAGCGGATATGTGCGATTGCATGGATATTGTATCAATGCGCCCGAAGCCGCTGAAATGGGCTTGCCTGAACCCACATAGAAAGTAATCAGATCCGGCACAGTGTCAAAGGCATCCTCCTCGAACTGATACTGCACGCGCTCGTAGACAGTCTCCGGTTGAAGCACCAACTGTGTAAGTACATGAATTTATACTCTCTTCACAAATGCACTCAACGTTACCCACCTTATTGAGCACAAAGTGCAGAACAGCCGATTTGCTGCGACAGGTGAGCACATAGTTGTCCGGCTGCGAGGCGCAGTCCCTCACCAGAAAGTCGCCGTCGCGCTGCACAATCTCCTCGGCGCGCTGGCGCGGCAGTGCCCCGTGGTACCAGGCATGCGAACGCAATTCCCGCGCATCCAAACTCAACTCCCACTCGAGTGCCTTTTTCAGTGCAATGGCCTCCTGTTGCTCGTTGGGATTGGGTGAGGCGGCAATGGGTGTCGAGACATTACTGTTGCTGCCGCTCTCCATATTGTCGGCGTTGTGTTCCCAATCCGGGCTGCTGCACTTGGTGCGCGGCTTCAGTTCCTCATAGCTGCAGTGAGAGCGAGAGAGACATTTGAAACGGCTTGAAAGAGTGAAATATCCCTTATTATGGGAAATTTAATGTGTGTACAATGCCCCCACTCAGCCGGGCTTTCGCTACAAAAGGGAAATTCGCTCCTTGTTCCTTGGTATATGCGAACTTCTCTCTGAAGTTCAAGTGCAAAGAAAAAAGAAGCTTGAAATACGCAAATTCAATTATAGTAAAAATTGTAAAAGGTTTTACTATCGATTCGGGCAGGCTCTGAAGATTCAATTTACTCAATTTATCGCTTCTTTTATGTGATTTAAGGTTTTTTTTTATGTGCAAGTTCTTATCACTCACCTGCTACGCCCATTTTGTGAGCAGAGTTTTCCTGATAAAATATATACCCAGGACACGCCTCTAAACGTTTTCTTTGTGCTTATGCAGTTAGATCTCGCATATAAGTAAATTCTTGAACTTACATATATGTAAATATAAGTCTAATATATTTAAATATATTATTTATATCAAAAGGTATAAAGTAAAAATTTATCCTTGACTCTTCCTATCGCAGTCCTCGTCTGCACTCTTTGCCATCTAAATTCGCTCTGGGCATTGGCCCACCCTGGCACAAGTCGAATGTCCTTGTGAGGGTTGTTCGCCTGCTGGCCCGAATTGTTTGTGTTTTGTTTTAAGATTTTTATGCCGCCTGTCTAACGGCACAAGGTTTATTGCATTCTTTTTTGATGGGAAATTTGTTGGGGCATGCGCAGAGTTTTTGTTATTGAAATATATTGATATACGAGAGGGGCTCTGGAGAAGTGGTTGGTAATAATTTTGCAGATGGTAGATGCGGGCAGGCAGGGAGGAACATGTGGATGCTATCTTGTGGAATTCGTTTTGGGAAGGCGTTAAAATTCAAATAAATTATTTGAATTGCCTTTAAAGAACAAATTGTCGAAAATAAAAATAGAGTGTTGATATTTCTAACAACAATTTTTTATAATAACGGGCGGTATCCTCTCACCCAAGCCACCTTAATCTCAACCTTGAATATATATATATACTCACATTGTTGTTGTCTCATCGAATGTCAATTGCTTCAACACTTTCCCACTTTTGGTAGTAATCACGGCTGCTCCGCCGCTATCATTGCTGCCGGCCACATTATCAGTTGAATTTGCATCTAGATAAACCACCGGGCAGGAGCTCTTGCGCCGCGGCACCGCACAGGGCGCAGTTCGCAGGGCTGCGAAGACGCATCAATTGGCCAAAGTCTTGAACTGTTTATTGTCTAGTGGAATGGCCACTCACCTTCCAGGTTCATGGATTGCCGCCGCTTGGCGCGCACCCCCAAGAGACTGTTGAGCATCTTCTGGCGATGGCTGAGATTGCGAACGCCCAGGCGTTTCAGGTCTCTATCGGTTATATCGCCCACATCGTGCACTGTCGCATACATATTCAAGTTGTCTGCGGATGTGACACGTGAGTTAATGCAGTTCGCAGCTGAGAGATATGGAAAGCTGCTGCCTCGACTGACCTTCATACTGCTGCAGTTCGAGCAGATTTAGCCATTCGCTAATGCTCAGCCTCGAGTTGTGGATTATCATGGCGACATCGTCGCGTCGCCTGGTCGCATTCGGATAACGGAAGTTCCACAGGATGCCTGATGCACAGAGAGAGATAGATAGAAAGAGAGAGGGCGATCTTCCTGGCTGCTATATGACTTACTGCTCCGTCTATTTGTCGCATTACGCGATTCGAGCTGCCGCGCCTGCACATTGCCCATTTTCTCGTCAATTTAACGTCTTTCCCAGCTGCGACTGCGTTTTAGCTCTATAATTAAGCCGTCTCATTACCGCGCGTTTGTTAACTGAAATTTCAACCGTTCCCAACGCTTGGCTTAAGCAAACTGAACAAACGAAGCTCCAGCAAAACAATGACGAGAAAAACGGAAGCATGCCAGATCGACTCTTAAATACTCTAACCTTCTAACCAGAGCGGTAAGTACTCCCACTTCAAAATAAATAATAATGAGAAATTAATTTAGTTCTACAATAATTATAAATATACAAATGACCAATAAATTCGTATCATATAGAATGTTGGGTATACCTCGGGGCAGGGTATCGCAGTAATAATACTTGAAGTAATTTTTCAATGTCGTGCGTCAATAATTTGCGCTCACTGTTTGCCTAATTGTCTCTCTGATCCGCTCCGGCTGATGTCTTGCGCTTGACCAACTGTTGTTCTGCTCGTTGTTGTTGTTGTTGTTGCTGCCGTATCGTATCGGGTTTTATCATTCTCTAGATTAGAAGGCCTCTTCGCCGCAGTTTCGAGTTCTGCTGATCGCAGCGGTATAGCTTTAATTAAATTTTCGGTTGTTTATTATAAGAAAATGGCATTGCGTGTTCTTTCTTGTTTATTCAGCTCTGACCAGAAGAGAGCGAGACACCAAAGCTAGATGCACAGAGAGAGAGAGAGAGCTGAGAATCGCTCTCTGAGATATATGGGGTATTAATGTGTTGCTTTATCAATTGTGAAATGGCCCAGCTAATCCACAATTGTTTGTTTTTCCAAGTGTGTGTGTAGTACGCGGCCAGATCGTTGAAATTATGGATTATTGATAGTAATTAATTGAGCCCATTCCACAAATGTGCCCCTATAGAAGCTGGCAAATATGTTGAGCTGTTTTTTGCTCAAATAAAATTATATTTCAGCTAATTTGCAAATGGGAACTAAAAATGGAAAAGCTAAACGCGAATAGTTTGTTGTGAACTTCAAAAGGTTTTTCTTTGCCTCAGGAATATAGAGTCTGGAACTGAATCATAGTTGATATTATTTGATTGAAAATATCGTCATGTGGACGTATTTATAGAGATTATATTGTAGGCAGGTAGGAAATGGATGATATCCTAGTATATAGGATTTGAGAGTCTGGAAATCCAAATTTAAATTCAATACTTACATTAAATGCAGCATAAGAAAAAAAAATTTAGGAAAATTCTATATTACATATTTAATTTTTTTTGGGTTGTAGTATTATTTTTTTTTTTAATAAAAAAATAAAAAAATAAAAACGATCTAGGTATATAAGATTTGAGACTCATGAGTCATTACATTTTCATTAAATGCAGGAAAAAGAAAAAAATTATGAAAATTCTATAAGACACATTTTATTATTTTGGTCTGTAGAATTATTTGTATTTTATTTTAATTGAGCCTAGCACTACCGAAAAAAATAATAATAATGAAAAAAAAAAAAAAAACGATGATGTCCAAGTATATAAGATATGAGACTCTTGAAATTCTATATATTCATCAAATTCAGGATAAGAAGAAAAAATATCTTAGGAAAATTCTATATGACATATATTATTATTTTGGGCTGTAGAATTATTTTTATTTTTTTTAAATTAAATCTCCGTCCATGCAGATTCTTTGAGCTCTATCCCTGAATTGCGCGCCGATTTTCATTTTGGAAAATCCTTGAAGTAAAAATGCACGTAGCTTGAAAAGTTTTATGTACAAAAAATATTTATTAGGTGTTAAATATAGTTAACATGCTTAGCCTATCATATGCAATAATTTAAATTCGTGCCTTAATTTAGCTGATTAGCTATTAGCGGATTTCCCCCATCTTAATCCAACTTCATCAATTTGATAAATTTCTCGCTCAGCTATTCCACCACATCGATTTCTATATTGTCATCATCGTCGGCTCGCTCGCTGAGTTCCAGGCTCGAGCAGCTGTCGGAGCTGTAGTCGAGCGCCTCGTGGCCCACCGCTGCTCCACTTGCAGACTGCAGCAACAGGGGCGTGGCCGGGCTGCTGCTGTTGCTGCAGTTGAGCGGCGGCGGCGGCTGCGACTGCGACTGCGACTGCGGCGGCTGCTTCTCGTGGCCGCTTTTGAGGTTCTCGCGGGTGTGGCGCC
>JABVZY010000350.1:5763493-5789658 GCA_020883555.1 Drosophila nannoptera | reverse complement strand
TAATACATATGGTTAATTGATCTCATGAGCTCATTTATAAAATTGTGTGCGCGTGATGGCTTGATTACTTGAATTTTATTTGGCGTTGTATGTTAACTTTGCATTATTTTCACTGGAAACAAGGTTAAGAGGTACGGATAGTTCATCTCCTGCGTGGGTTTCATTGAAATCGGGCAAAGATTGTGATTTTGTTCGTTTTAAAATGACACTTTTAAGCGTTTCGTTTGGTGAAGACGTCTCAGAAATTTCCGTTTTGTATTTCTGTGAATTAATTAAAAGAAAATAATATCTCCAATCATTAAAGGTATACGAATATGATATTAGTTCTTTAGCTCTAATCGATATTTTCTTTTCAATATTTATTTTACTAGTGAAATGATCTATTATAAAGATTATGACGGTAGTCCTGTTTGTAAAGGTATCATGTACCTTATTTATTTATCTTTTGGATGTTTTCTTTTTTATTGTATAGTTGTTTACTTTGTCTGTCAAAAATGTACTCACCTTAAATACTAAATCTGAAAATGTTGGAGTTTCTTGAGCCATCGACATATCTGATTTCGTACATTCAAGAGGATTATTTATGTTATCCGTTTCATAATCTGCCACTGTATTGATTGGTATTTGTCTATTTCCTAGGTTGTAATTTTTATAAAAGAAATATAGATTAGAAGGATGTATTTCGCAAAATAACTAATAAGTAATCTAGACAATTTCTAATCATTTCCATAATAAACCCAAAATAATAGAAAAACTATAGACGGTGGAATCCTTGAATCGTTATACTTTAGTTATCGTTCCCATATGACCAATCTCTGGGCTCCCGATAATATATTATGAAATCTATATTCGCCATCCTTAGAACTGTTGCTTGGCAATGTCGTTTTCATATTCTTAAATTGTCTTACTTTTTTTCGATTTTTCGCATTCCTTTGGACGCCTGCGCCGTGTGTGAATTGTGTCACGCCTCATTGAGTGTGGTCGATTTACGCCATGAAGTTTAAAGTATAAGCCGCAAGCATTACAAACCATTTCGCCTCTAACGCTTCGCCTCCAAATTGTTGTTGTCAGAGTACCACAATTGGAACAGGACATATCCTTTTGGGATGTTGATAAAGCTTGTGACGAGGTGCTACATTTCTGGTTCTGCAATGAATGAATTAATATTATAATATAACTGAGAATATAGCCAAATAACTATATATTCAAGCGTTTAAGTATTTACTTTTTTATCTTTAATCTCGTCTGAGTTTGCATTGGATACACTTTCTGGATGAATATATGTATCTGTAGCATTAATCTCTGGTGATTCCATACAATCGGATTTCGTAGGAAAACTTTGCTTTCTTCTACATATTTTGATATTCGATTGTGAATCTGGCATGTCCTGCACATTTAAATATTATGATATTAATCTATTTATTTATATTCTATCAGATTGATGTTACCTTTAAAAGTGGTATTGGTTCTTCAGGTACTTTTGTTAATGGTATGGTTGACGGCACAGGAAATACAAAACTTTGACTCATCATATTTCGTAAAACTTGTGTTGCACGACTATCATCCTTACTTTTAGCTGAAATCAAGAGTGAATTTCCGTTATTAAAATTACAACTAACTTAATTCGAACACTTACCGGCTGAACGAGCCAATGCTTGCCACAATTGAGTTGTGACTGCATCTGTTGCGTGATCCGAGCTTACGCTCTCCGGAGTTTTTCTATCATATATTGTAGATGCGATGTCCATTTCTAATTTATTAGAATCAGAGCTGTCTTCCGAGACGGATAGACAAGAAGCAATACTTTCGGTTTGCAGATGTTTGTGTGTGTTCAAATGGTAGTTAGGCGGCCCAACATCATTCAATGTAATACTATACTTCTTCAATCCATCATCTGTCCTTAGAGGACCATCATTAATATCAAGTATATGAGGCTGGGGCAGGTTACTTGTTGTCGGTAGAAGACTCAGTTGACTGCCATGTTCACTTTTTATTTTTTTAACGGATAAGTCTATTTCAACACCATCTTGCGCATCAGTATTAATAGATGGACGTTTTGATTTTATCACAGAATTTTTAATACTTGTATCTACAACTGCAGAAAGACAAGGAGATTGAGGATTCGAGCATGGAGGCGATATGACAATCTTTTTACTAATAGTCATAAGCACGGCCGCAGTCTCTAATTGCTGTTGCAAATTCTTGTATTGCTCTACATCTGACACTTTTGTATGCAATTCAACTGTACTTTTATTTGCCTCAAAAAAGCCATCTGAATGCTTAGCTTTATGTGTACCGCCTTCAACTATTGGCTTACTTTCAATTGGATCAACTGATTGCTGCGGATGTTCGAACATGTTTGAGAATATTAAAGCCGCTTGAGTATCCTTAGTTTTAGTTTCGTTTTGGTGCCCTTTATCCTCATTACACTTAAAATCATCATCATATGTAGCTTGCCGTTGAGTGTATCTAGTTTTCGAAGATTTGCTCAGCTCAGTCAGTGCTTTCGCAGCAATTGCTTCAGATGAAGATTTCAAAATTTCATCCAATTTAATATCCAAATTGTTTGAGTTCTGCGAAATGTATGTGTATATATAAATTTTAATTGTACTTTTAATTTTAGAAAGTCATTCTAATATGAGATTTTTCATTGATCCATCTCCGACTTACCATATCAGATAATTTAGCTAAAGTTAGAAATTCTCGCAATGCATAGTGGGAATTGAGTGCCATATTGCGAAACTTCCAAAATGAATCCAGTTTAGTTCGGCAGTCAAGACAGATAACAGAGGGAAACCCATCATTTGGTAATGGCTGAAATATAAAGATTATTAATTTGTAGAATAACATATCTCTGTAACATATATCATATCAAATATGCTGCCAACTTTAATTGGTTTCAAGCCACTGCATTAAGGGACTAAAATTTAAAAATTAACTAATCATATTATGTTCCGTAGGAAAATAATCTATGACTTAAAAATGTATCAAAATTTACTTTTCCATCGACTTTATAAACTATTCCTTCATTTATAAATCATATCAATTTGAACGGGTTATTTTACTCCAAATCTCTATCTCTAAATATCTGAGAGCCACTACATCGTTAATAAAAGCCATACATACATTTTCTTATCACATATTAATAAAAAGAGCTTTTATGTTCTATGATTTTGATATTTTCTTATCACATATTAATAAAAAGAGCTTTTATGTTCTATGATTATTTGAAAAACTTTTTTCTTTTACATTTAAAGTACTGCTTTGCTTAATACTTCTGAAGACTTCACTTTACATCTAATTACTTACATTGAAATGTTATCATTTGAAATGTATATTAAACAACAAAAAGAATACATAAAAATTTGTAGAGTGCCGTTATTTTTAACAAATTTTGAGCTAATCTTGTTATATTCTCTTTAACGGCTATGTATGAGTGATCACATGTTAATATAATATTGCACAAACACACACAACACTTGCGTATTTATGTATTGGTACAAACACACACACACACGCAAGCATTGGTATGCACACATGCAGAAACGTATGCGCTCATCTGAGTTTATACTTTGCAAGGAAAGACGGACAGGCAATCGGACATTTCTCTTATTTTTAAATGTAATATGGCAGCGTGTGTATAATTACAAATATATATATATATTTATATATATGTGTGTGTCCATCTATGTTAGTATGAATGATGGGCAAACACAACAACGTGAACACACATATAAATATAAAAATGCGTATGTTGTAAATATATGTATGCACATACATATACAGAAGTGTGGGTTTCTTGTCTGTTGAATCAAAAACTACTTCGCCTTACCTTAATAGAGAGACAGTTAAATATCTGAATTGTAATGTGTGGTGATGAATCATCTTTATGCTCTTGGCTGTTCTCCTCGTGTGTTGAAGTACTTTCGTCAACTTCGTGAAATACATTTTTTGTTGGAGTCGTTTCAGCAGTTTCATAGACCATATTTGATAAACTATGTATAATTTGATGCTCGTTCTGACCGATTGATTTTGATTTTACTCTTTTCTCCACATTTTCCACATCTTGCATTGGTAATTGTGATTGTAAGTGTATTGGTATCGAATTAGTTTGTGGCCTGTTTTTATTTGAAAATGTGGGATCATAGATATTGGTTTCAGCGGTGCATGGCGGGTTGTCAGAAGCAGAAGGCACACTCGGTGTGTAATTGCTTTTATGCAGTTGATTAAACGAGTCCATTTCATTATTATTTTGCGCTGCTGATAACGAGTTATCACATTGACAGCAACATGTTTTTGGGTCATTTGCATTGCAGACACATTTTGATAAATTTTTATTTATATTGCACTGATTCACGTCATGTTTAGGATGGCTTTTAGGTTTTTCATTTTCATATTTTTCACTATTATATATTTGTAGATCTGCAATATCGCGCTCATTAACCAAAGTGAGGCACAATCGACAAACTTGGCTATACTTTTGTGGTACATTATACATAATTATAAGTAATTTTTGCTTGTTTTCACTGCTGATGGAATAGGCACACCCTTTCTCTATTCTGTTATATTCAAAATTATAACTTTAAACCAAATTAGAAAACAAATGTAAACACTATTTATCAGTTTTTCATTGTTTTACAACCCACATTCAGCTTACCGAAAATAACTCGATTCAATAGTTCTTTTAACTCAAGATTATTTCACGAACTACTAGTTCTTTTATTACCAGGGTGTCATCATAGCTCCTAAAATTGTTTAAGACGCCACTTCTCACGTTTTTATATATACCATGATGGATGCATAACTCTTTTTTTTGACGCAAATATTAATTATTAATAAAAAAAAATAAGAAATTTCAATAAGACTAAGAGCCAGAAGCTGAATAAGATCAATATTTAAATCTAATAAGAATTTCATGTGCAATGCACAATTTCAGTAGCCTTAGGTGTTCCATTTTCCCGTTTTGTGCCATTCCCGTTCTAGTATATATTCCATACTATCAATTTATTGGCATCTCGTAGTCTCAATGGCGTAAATTTAGAAATTTTTACATCAAAAATCAATTAATTTTACAGCAATTATACACTCCTTTATAAAAGGAAAATAGAATACAAATTATAAAACTATAAGCAGAATACAAATATAATATAATATAAATAATATTGCCTTAGCAATATAATTGAACGTTACAAATGGAATGTCAACATTACCGTGGTCAATTAAAAAATAATCATGAATCATAGAACATTTCTAACTTTCCCATTACATCTCAATCGTTCAATCAAACAATCAAACAAACAGGAAAAATTTTAAATGTCAAAACCCTTTAATATGTACATATGTACAAATATAATTACAGTGTTAATTTACAGTTATGTATTAGCTTTTAGGAATGTTGTTTTTCACCATTTTCAGTGGGAAATATTTTTACAACTTCTTGGTGGCTGTTCGGTCTTAGGATATTCCATTTTTGTATTTTCGCAGTACCAAAGCACTGATAGAATATATAAGTCAACACCGAAATAATTCCCGACACCGCAAAAACTATTCGCCATTGGTCTATGGAATCCTATAAAGAAATAGAGATTTGTGAAGAACATATAATTCCACGAACCGATATTCTGATATTATTGATTCGAATTTACCTCTTCAGTTACGAGGAATCCAACGGTCAAAGGCGATAAAAATGATGCTGACATATGAATCGTTTGGCAGAAGGCCAATACGGCTCCCGAGTGTCCATAATTTGGTGCAAGATCAATAATATTGGCCATTGCGCCAGCGTAAGATGCCGTAATGAAGATAACCGCTATAAACCATATTACCAATAGAAGTATTATATTATCTATATACCCTATAGAGAATATAAGTAATCCAGGAACTACTTGCGATAAAGCCGTAAATAATTTTCTTACTTTGGTTAGGCTCATTGTGTTGTGCAACAATAGTTTATCTGCAATGTAACAGAATAATACCGAAGATAGGTATGAACAAAGGAAAGGCATGCCCGATAAAATGCCATTTGTCCCGAACTCAAACTTAAGAATATGATTCATAAAGGCAGGCCCATTAACAATAAAAACATAATGTACAAATATTCTACCGAATGTAGTAACTGCTATCGCCCAAACTGGTAGCGATTTAAATATCTGTCCCCAAGGCACTTTCATCGAGAATGATTTCCGTACATCTTCACCGATATGAAGTTCAATGTAGTTTAACTCTTGTTTAGTTATACGCGGATGTTCCTGAGGTGTGTTAAATGCCAAAGTATACCACAGAACGCACCATCCAACGCCCAATAAACCAGTCGTGTAAAAAACCAACGGCCATCCGAATTTGGTTATAATGAACCCACATAATGGATACGTTAGGCCGATACCAATGCTAAATCCTTGAAAGCTTGACATAAAGCGTGAACGTTCCGTCATTGGTATCCAGTAGCCAACTATTGCGTACATTGCGGGCCACGTTAAGCCAGATGCAAATCCCTGAATTGAGCGTAAGAAAATAACGACAGCATAATGAAATTCTGCAGCTAATGGCATTAGAAGACTACATAATGCAGTTGCCAACTGTGACCATCCAAATACACACTTGGTTCCGAATGCTTGCGTAGCAACTCCACCAACGACTTGCGATAGTACATAACACCAATAGAATGAGCTTATTATCACGGATTTTACTATTGATAAATATTCCTCAGAGCCACTTCCCTAGAATTTATAGTACATCGTTCAATATTGATATAAATAAATATTAATTAAGAATATTTACCATGTTCAATGAATAGGATTCATTTTGTATTTCCTGCTCTGTGCCATTAGTTTTAGATACCATTGCAACTAAAGCAAAATTCATATCATTTCGCATCATGAACGACACGAGAAAACCAGACCAGGAAAGAAAGTATAAGACTACCCGGGCGGGAATTTTATCTTTAAGTAAATATACGTAGAAACGATTTATTTGTAAACTATTCAAATTGGTTCATTAAAAAAAATTGACTTACCTCTAATATGTGAATTATACAAAAGTGATCCACTTTTTCGCCTTGGCATAGAACACATTTTTGTATTTTCGGCCTGCTTCCTTTTGAAACATAAGAATTAAGGATAGTTTTTATTTGATTAAATTAAAATCGTTCATGTAAACTCCTAATTTTTGGTCTCCTCAGTTCGATTATTTAATACAATAATTATGAAAAACATTTAAGTTTTTATAGATTCGACATTTGATTAAGTTTCGAATTTGTATGACCTTTTTTGATCTCACACTGTTTTGGACATTGGACATAGGATAGTTCCAAGTTGTGAGCTTTGAGTTAAGTTATAAATATTTCGAGAGTTTACAGTATTACACTTATTGAGAACGTTGCTACACCTAATTGGAAGCAATCGCCTTACTAAGCTTGCATATTTAGATTAGACCAATTTCAACCTAATAAGCTTTCAAACTACTCCAGTAAACGTTCTGACATCGACATTTATATATAACTTTCAAATCAAATGTATATGCACATCGAAACAAACATATTTACGTAGATAAATGTAGATATGTATAAGCACATAGAGCAAGTATATGTAATTTCAGTCATACATACCATACACCAGACAAATAGAAGGTATGTTATGGTAAATGCCGGCCCATTTGACTTAGCTATAATAGACCAATTATATACTAAATGTAATGTGCAACAACCAAGCAGGGCTTACCACTTACGAGTTAGGTATTGCATACATATAAAAATGTACACATTTATAAGCAAAAAACATCTGAGTGTGACTGGTGCATAAAATATCGCAACAACGACAATCCGATAAATATTATTTTGAGAGTAATCATAATAATTACGACAAAACGATAGCTGAAGCCGATCGACTTATCGTGCTTCTGAAATTACTAAAATTATCGTACATTTATAAACAACACTGTTTACTATGGGCTTATTTTTAACATTGGGCTAATAACATATGTAAGTTGCATTTTAATTGATGAACAAATATATATATTGAAATGAGATTTTTTAGGCAATATGTCGGCGGAAATAATAGCCATTGGTTTCGTAGCTTTAGCTGTAAGATCCATAATATCGATGAACTCATACTCTGGATATCATAAAGCGCCAATGTTCGGCGACTATGAAGCTCAACGACATTGGCAAGAAGTGACTTTAAATTCACAAGTTAATTTATGGTATACTAACGGTACACATAATGACCTGAAGTATTGGGGCTTAGATTATCCACCCCTTACAGCATATCATAGTTACTTGATGGGCTGCGTAGCTGATGTGGTCAATCACAGCTATGTGGAATTGCATAAAAGTAGAGGTATCGAATCAAAAGACCACAAGAGTTTCATGCGGCTCACCGTATTGGCCGCGGATATCTTCCTTCTTATTCCTGCTGTTTTGCTAATTTCTCTTAGCATAGATCGCATATTTAAGAGGAATGTGAAACGGCAACTGTTCCTTCTCTTTGCAATTTATCCAGGGCAAGTCCTTATTGACAATGGACACTTTCAGTACAACAACATATCACTGGGATTTGCAATTTTGGCAGTTGCTGCGGTGCTGACCAACAGAAACTATCTTGCCGCATTTACATTTACTTTGGCTGTTAATTATAAGCAAATGGAGTTGTATCACGCTTTGCCTTTCTTCGCATATCTTCTTAGCTTCTGCGTATCACAAAAGAGGTAATTAATTAGCTTACTAATTATATGAATCACCGTCTAATTTATTAGATTAGAATCACCGTCTAATTTATTATCTCCTATCAGCTTCAGATCGTTTCTGAAGGACTTTACAATAATTACAACCGTTGTGTTAGCCACCTTTGCAATACTTTGGTATCCGTGGTTAAACTCAGTTGCTGCTACTTCACAAGTATTAAGGCGTTTATTTCCTCTCGCTCGTGGCGTATTTGAAGATAAAGTTGCTAACTTTTGGTGCAGTCTCAATGTTATTTATAAATTGAAGTAAGTTTAGTAATTCGTGGAGATTTATATAGATATTTGTATCGAACATGATTTTAGAACCCACATTGACAATGATAAAATGGCTTTAATTTGTCTTGCAACTACATTGATGGCAGCTCTACCTGGAAATATGTATCTCTTCATGCGAAGAAGTAAAATATCGTTTTTACTAGCTTTGTTTAATACAGCTGCTGCATTTTTCCTTTTTTCATTTCAAGTAAGTATTGAATTCATCATTTGTTAAATAATATATCAATTTATTTGAACATTTTCCTCTAGGTACATGAGAAGACAGTGCTGCTCATTGCTTTCCCATCAATTTGCTTATTTCCCTGGTGGGCCGAGGAAATGCTTTGGTTTCTTGAGATGTCCGTTTTCAGTATGATGCCGCTTCTGAAGAAAGACAATTTGTTGGTTCCAACAGCGGCTTTAATGCTTATCTTTAACTTGACTTTCGAGTCTAGGCTGTGTAAAACTCAGGAAGTAGATAAGGTGCAAAGAAATCTCACAAGAACGGCCAGGCAATCCTCTGAGGTCTTAATGCTTTTTGTTATGTTAGCGTTTTTATTGGTTGAGCCGCCATCAAGATACCCGGACACTTGGCCATTGATAATTTCTGTCATAAGTTGTGGTCATATTCTGATGTTCCTACTGTGGGGTTATGCTCAACAGCTAAACAAAAATAATAATGATAATAAAGAATTTTGAATTATTTCTTGTAAGCGATCATTACATTTTTATTTGAACAAGTGTAATGGTGACAAAGAAAGTTTTTGTAATGTAATATCAATGTTTAATTTTTTTACCACTATTTATGTTTTTGTTCTGGATTTGGGTTTTTTATCTTGAAAAGTTATCTGGTAAGTAGACAATGAAAGTCGAACTACAATCTGTTGCTCATTTTTCCGTCAGGTTCCTCCGCAGGATGTGCTCTTTAATGAATTGGCTTGGAACTGTCCACAGGACTTTAGCTCAGTGAATACTTCGGTAAAGAATGCTGGCTCTGCATTTATTTTCAGCATCTTATTACTTAGTCTGTTTACGATGAATAGACATCTGTAAATTATAATTCAATAGTATTTATACATATAATAATATACTTCGAAGCATACTAACCTATCCCAAAAATTCTCCTTCGAGTCCTCAACCAAAAATGGTTTAAGGGGATAGCTGATTTCATTGCCCATATAAGAGTAAGAAAGATACAAACATGTTAGAACAGAGGCCTGAAGATCTGATTCCTTTGTTTCTTCTCCGTTAACAAGCTCGCGGACTAACATATAGACAAAGACAACATTGGCTGGATTGATGAACGCCACGTCCTAAAAAAAAAACGAGAAATGCAAAAAAATTTGGATTTAGTGTTTAACTTTCCCCAATCATGGTATGCCTAGAGTGGGTTAAGCTCAATTTTTAAACCCTTTGCGGTAAGTGAAGGTTATTTACCTGCCAGCCTTGCAGCAGCAAGCTTCGATCGACTGCTCGTAGCCACATAACAGCATCTCCGGGATCAAAATTGTTTAACCTATGGCATCGATAGTGCAAGAATAGTCCTAGACATTTCAATAGCTCTGACGTCGATGCCTGCAAATGTGACATGAGTGTAAAAGGATTCGAATACAATAACATAGGACCAACTATCAATTACCTGAATGACAGTTTTACGCGGTATATAATTGTGATTTGTATTCTTGATTTGAATCGAAGATATTTGCAGCTGCTGTGGCAGGGTCAGAGCTAACGGTTGCTTTTGAATTAATTTATTATGATTTGTAATTGAATTTGTATTGTTCACTCTGCCCAACTCTTTCGCGGTTGATGGCTTTTGCGTTTGCGTTTGCGTCTGCGTTTGCGTTTGACTTTTAGATGATGGAAAGAATGGAAGCTCCCGTATGATCTGATTCTGATTGCAGTGATGCTGCTGATGCTGATGCTCTTCAATGTGATTGCAGTGGAGCTGAATATTTTTGTTCTTATCAGACGAGGACGAATACGAGGCTTCTAAGAGTTGAGCCTTAAAGCATGTTGATGGCAGGTTCGCACATTTATTCTTATTTTCAACTTTCTTTTTATTGTGAGCTGTTGATAGCTTTTTCCATGACAGCGCATTGATGAAGAGCGAGTGCTTCTTCAAGCTCTTCTCGATGGAACTTTTTTCTGATATAACAGCAGTATTTTCATTATGAGCATCCAAATCATTATTAATTGTATCCTTTGATGAGTATGTTAGATTGTTGAAGTTGTTGTGCGAATTAATCTGCGTGTGCATATTAAATTGTACGCTCCCGCAAGTATTTTGATTTCCGGAGCCATTCCTTGACATTTGATGGGAAATTGCTTTGCGATTTTCACGGTTTTTAGCGTTATTTAATTGCTCATAGGAAAAGTTATTCAACTGCGAGTCGACAGATCCTGCATTATCGTTTATTTTCTGATTTTGATTATCCGTGGATTGGTTATACGGAAAATTGGGCTGGGACGAGTACACCGGGTGTCTGTCGCGTGGATTGAAACTTAAAACCGTGCCCATGATAACTAAAATAAATATACTTATCCATGAACAATTTTACAATATTTGCAAATTCTAAAATTTTGAATACAATTCAAACTTTAACGATTTTTTTCATACTTTTGGGAATACAAATAACCAACAATAATTGATCCAGATCAATTGTGGTATACTTCTTGTCCCTTAAAAGTCCGAGAGGCTTACCTGAATTTTCAGTTTAAATATACTCAATCTATTGATTGTCCTTCGGAAGGAAAATTTTTAAGCGAAACTAATTTTAATAGCTTTTGATTTTAAATCAAAGAGAAGAGATTGACTTTGATTCAAGGTTGTAAGATCGTTTTTTTCCATCGATTCCACACATATAAATTATAATAATTTTTTACATGGTAATAAGAACACATTTAACTAGAAAACTTCTGAAATATTTCCTAAATCGATTTATGTACGCGTATTTCCCACAACCAACCCCTCTATGCCCAACTCTACTGAGCATGCTCAGCAAAGGAATTTTACCCCTATTTTGATTATAATTTCCGCAAATTTCCCAGCTTAAAATAGTACTTCCAGTTATTGCATATATATGTTTTAGAATTTTCAAATAACAATACCTTATTACTAGAATATTATTATTGAATTGAACCACTGACAACCAACTTAAAGTATTTAATTGCTTATTAAATAACATTTTTAATAAACCTAGAATTTGTAATATATGATATTTAAAATAAATTTTCTTTACCACCCGATTTCAATTTTAACCGAGTCCGTTACTCCATTTATATTTATTACCGGAATAATCAAATATATATATCGCTTTTTAAATATATCAAATAATAAGAAAAAAATAATGATTAAAACGTGTATTTTTATTAATGAATGATATCAACGATTTTCTTCTTAATATTTTTTTTTATCAAGTAGTGTTAAAAATTTTTTAAACAGGAAAAAAATTTAACATTTTAAAATTTTTTAAGTGCATTTTTCATTGCTTCGTAAAGCAAAACTGATCTTATTTTTTTTCCAAGCTAGAGTCACTGGGATTCTGAAAGTGGTATTCGCTTATATCGACGCGTCGATAATTTTAAAGTGTACCGTCACTAACGCATTTTGATTGTCATTGTGTGTCAAAGCCGCATTTGTATTGAATTATTGTCAGCCAAAATGGTAATTATATTTAGAAATGAAAATATTTCAGAAAACAAAGAACATCTTTATATTTTAGTTTCGAAATCAATATGATAGTGACGTTACTGTATGGAGTCCACAAGGACGTCTGCATCAGGTGGAATACGCCATAGCCGCGGTGAAACTGGGAACCGCAACGGTTGGTTTAAAGAATCGTGATTATGCAGTTTTAGTGGCTCTATGCAAACCACCATCTGAGCTTTCGGCTTCACAACGCAAATTGATCCCCATTGATGATCATTTGGGTATATCAATTGCGGGAATAACAGCAGATGCGCGAGTGCTAAGCAAATATCTCAGATCTGAGTGTTTGAGCTACAAGCATTCTTATGGCACAACGTATCCAGTTTCTCGCTTAATTGTTAATTTGGGAAACAAAATGCAAACGACAACCCAACGGTACGATCGTCGACCGTACGGTGTGGGTTTACTTCTTGGTGGATATGATGAAAGAGGTCCGCATATTTATAAAGTAGAACCTTCTGCGAACTTCTTCAATTGTAAGGCCATGACTATTGGATCCAGATCACAAAGTGCACGCACATACTTGGAGCGTAATCTTTCATCATTTAATTCATGTTCTAAAGATGATATTATTTGCCATGGAATTCATGCTATTCGGAGCACATTGCCAAATTCTGAGCTAGTGGGCAGCGATGACAATGCATCTCAATTGGTAATATATGCTTTTGTAATAATTGCAAACGTTTTAAAAATATGTTTTTCAGCAGAATATTACCATTGCTATTGTCGGAAAAGATCAACCATTTAAGATTTTAAATGATGAGGAAAATCAGTTTTACTTAAATATGGCGAAAGAGCGAGGAGCCGCGAATATCCCGACAAAGCCTGCCGATGATGATGATGATCCTTCAACAATGGAGGAAGATATACCAGAACCGTCGAATGTGCGTGATCCTTTAGTCGATGTTGCTACAATGGAAAACCAGTAAAACATAGATGCTAGTGGTTTAAATAAATGTGGTCAGCACTCAACAGTTTTGGTTTGTGTTTCAAAATGGGAATAGTCTACATAAGTTCACTTATTATACGGAGAGCGTATGCATTTGTAAATGAACAGATTTCCTTGCGTTATCTTTACTGACAGTTGCGTAAATAAAATAATTATTGAATTTGGTTAGTTTCTTTTATTGGGATTTCAATTTTGTAACATGGAGCATTTTAACCTTTTTTGTAATCAATTCTCATCGCTATTCACATGAATATATTTTATGTTGAGTGTTTATTCAGTTTAGTTCCGTTTAAACATCAACCTTAAAATGGCAATAACGGCACAATAGATGACATTTTACTCAAAAATTTTTCTAATCATGCCTTGCTTATACGTAGTACATTTTTTGTTTCGAGCCGTCAGCGGATCTGATCAAGCCTGTGCCCCAGAGCGGTTTTCAATTAAAGAAAGAAAGTTTGTAAGGAGCTTTCTAATTTCTTTGCTTTCAGCTTCAAGTGCCGCGAGTCTGTCAAAAATTTCCAAATTTGAAGATGGCTCAAACGTGTTATCATCAATCTAAGCATAAGAGAAAGAAAAACACTGAATTTGATATTTTTAAAAATATATTTTGTGATATAATTACCTTCTCCAATGAAAGCTGTATGTGTTCTCTCGCTTTGGCAATTTCTGAAGCTAGTGGACTGCATTCCTTCGGCTGAGTGGTCTACAAGGAATTAAGAAAATTACAGTTATTTTTAATTGATACTTGGCCGTTCCTTATAAAATATGCAAGAGCGCAATGCTTTCCGGTGAAAAAATCGTGAAATCAGAATCATCAATATATATACTATCATAGAAAGTCGCTAGCGATATTTTATTTACTGTCTATTTTTAGACTTTTAATATTGATTGCCTGATCAAATGAGGACGCTAATTTAGTTGGCAAACTTATTTATAAATAACTGTTGTAAGAATCGTACTTGACCGGAAAATTGCCTTTTATGTAGCATACAAGCACTTATACTCGTACATGCCTACTCAAGATATTATTTAGATGGTTCTCTACTTACTTTACACAACAATTCATAGTATAACTTTTCTGCATTGTCATAACGACTTTTATCAAACCAAACCTTATCCATAACTCTAAAGCTCTACTCTCTAAGCATGCAACCGCACACCGTACTTGTTAAAAAATCGTACAAAAAGAACTTAAATAATACAAAGAAATCAAAAAATGTTGTGGAATGAAATGTAAGTCAGCTTACCTTGGGGAACGATAAAAAGGAACAGAATTTCGCTTGAGTCGATAGACTATGAAATCTCGTTCTCTTTTTACATTGGATAAGATTCTTTACTATCCATTATCGCAAGAAAATATATTGGAAGAAATATTGGTATTGCAAACATCCAATATAGCGATATACGATAATATTCGCGTTTCCAATTTTGGAATCTTTAAGCAATTTTTTTCTTTATCACATAAAATAGAAACAAATAATGCATTAGTGTTTGTAAACATTTTTTATTGAGCTCAGAATCTTAACTATAATACTCTAATTTTCCCAAATGCTATGACAGCAGTCGACCACCTGTTGGGGCGTGGACGACTTGTGTCTCATGAAAAACCCTTGGACTTGAGCTGGGCTCACTGACCGTGACATAGAAGTAATCTTTTCCGCAAATTCTACGGATTTAGATATTTCATTGTCGCCAAAGAACTTCCTAAACATTTCCTCAAGTTGAAATGGAGTGCAGTATCCAATATATTCTTTAACATCAATTCGTCCAGGGCGTATCAATGCGGGATCCAAGCGATCTATATAATTAGTTGTCATAAAAACAATGCGAGCCTCAGTAGATGCAACACCATCCAAACAATTTAGCAACCCGCTAAAGGTAATTCTGTTCAAACCATCATATGCCGATTTTTGTTGCAATGTTGACTCCCGCGAGACGAAAGCAGCATCGATATCTTCAAGCAGAATTATTGTTTGTTCTGGTGCTACATTGAGAAGATGATTCAGTCTGTCATCGGTAAGGCCTCTTTCGGATAGATTGAGTAAACATATCCCGTATTCCAGTTCTCCTGCTAGTGCTGTTATAAAACTAGATTTACCACATCCCGGTGGTCCATATAAAAGATAGCCTCTACGGTAAGGGATTCCACGATGTGTGTACCACAAAGAATTTGCTATAAAGTCTTTGCAGTCAGAAATGATTCTATCAGAAATTCCACAATCTAGAACCACTGAAGTTGCGGGTCTTCGTCTACGAGGATGTCCAAATGGTCTCCAATCTGATCCCATGGCTGTATACATGAGCGTTTTTCCCTCTGTGGCTTCTAAAGCAAGTTGTCGAGCCTCTTCTAAAATATCGAAATATATTTGTTTATTGCTGCCGAACGCTGTTAACGTCACGGATTCCCATGGCACGCCCATATGCAGATCTAGAGTTTGTTGTTCCCTCGTCCTCTCTACTTGAATCCAATTGTTTTTATATTGAAACAAGTGTTTTCCAATACTCGGTATAAAGTCATAGCTTGTTTTAACCTGACCGTTATCGTTTTGTAAGAAAGATGTTTCGACACTTAAATGTTGGGTCTTCCTAGCTCCCTTGATCGTAATCCATTTAAGTAGCCATTGGTATGATTTATCTCTGCAGGGAACTTCTAACGTAATCATCAAATGTCGCCGGAATAGAATTGTCGCTCCTTGAAGGCCTTTCCGAAGTAATGCAGCGCTGGCGCCGACTCCAAATAATCCAAATCCAGCGCTGAAATATGGATTGGCCGAAAGACTAGATATAAGCTCAGTCCAGGTCATCTTTTCTAAAATGGCAATAAATATAAGAAACTTCAACTATTTCATCTACCGATATTTTATTTCACACAAACTCTACTTGTTGCGTTTCAATAAATATGCATGTCTATGTAATGATGAAAAACACAAGTTATTAGTTCATCATATTACTTTCTTGGATTTTAACATTCAATAAAGCAATATTCTTTTTACTTTAATATATCCATTTAAGCGCAATAGTTTATACTTGATTAAGTAACAATCAAACCCCAATAGGTGTGTCGAATAGCAATGTGTTATCATAAAAATATCGGATAGACATCGACTGTGTTACCGTTGACAATAAATTAATATAATAAGAGTTCATTTCGCTTGACTTCCATAAAAAACATTTAGAAAGTATTAGTATATTTCCCGAAACCTAATGTTACTATGTAACCACTACAACAAAGAAATTTAAAAAATTTCGATAACAAAGGGAGTCATACAACACCAATACGATAGAATTAGGTATGGACAATTACCGTGACACGCAATGATAGCAAAGTAATATCGTGACCGGTAAAAAATGCAAAGAGTTAAGATTTTTAAGCTCTAAAACGACTTTTAAGACATATTCTTTAAAAACTTATTTAAGACAGTATTTTATCGAATTTAATTGACCTATATCAGAAATATTCCTAATTCAATGTAGAACTGTATTTATTCCGAAATAAACTTATATATATATCTCCTTTTCATCTCAGAATAATAGAATAAATTAAATTATAATTATTACACATTGGCATGTATTTTTAGGAACATAGCCGTTGTCAAGTGTCAATCTTGAAAACAATAAGCCCGAAATCAGTTAACCTTCGACCCATTCAGATGATGGTGATTGCTTTTCGAAAATATATATTTGCTTATTACCTACAGTGAAAAGTCTTAAGAATTTTGCGAGAGTATATTTGTTCTTAGATAACTAAGTTTTTGCGAATACGCTGAAAACAACCGTCTGCTATCGATGTATAAATTCATGTACATACTGTACTCTTATAAGAACAGAGAGCCCATATGCTTTTGACTCAGTGATCAACAAGTGGTCGTCGAGTGTGTATGCCATTCGCTGAAAATGAGTTTCAAGAAGCAGCCAAAGGGATTCGCTACAAAATCCATTCACGCCGGTCAGGACCCGGAGCAATGGAAGAGCGCTAGTGTCATACCACCGATATCTTTGAGCACCACATTTAAACAGGATGCGCCTGGCCAGCACCGGGTAAGTCGAACAAAGTCATTAAATTGAGAAACTATTTTAGATAGTTCCCGAATGACAAAATCGCTTTACGCTAATGCGTCCGTATGCTTCCAGATCAGTCACTCATACAAATACATGTACACATTTGACTATTTTTAAAGGTAAACATAACCTGATAGGTTGTTTATCTATTATGTTTCGCTGGTACTAATACATTCGTATGACCGTTTGATAGTACGGTGCATTGCCTAGATACGTTTATTAGCAGTGTGCTGTAGATTGGATTTTTGAATGCGTGAAATGTGTATGCATTAATTATATTCTATCTATATATTTATATAAGTATTCACGTGTATATTGTCATTATTTGCCAGACTTTTCTATTATGATTGAGCTTTTATCTGTATGGAAATCGATTTTTCCCCTTAGACACTCACATACTCATCCAATTTTCTTAGTATTATTTTCATCAAATTAGTATTTTTCAACTGCCATGTCGCTTTATATGTGAACGGCTATGATCGTTAGTAGATGAATGGAGTTTGTTCTTTGTAGCTGATGATATGTGATATATATTTCTACAAATAATAATTTCCTACTGTTGTTAATTATTATCATCATTTTTACGCGATAGATTCTTACGAATCCATTCAATTATATATTACTTTCATTGTCTTATCTGGTATTCAGAGAGACTGCAAGTCATTGAACGCGTATCAAATTAAAAATATTTTGATGATGTTGCGAATTAATTGTTCGCAGGTGGGATCTACAACATATAAATTAACGTAGAATTGCATAGGATTGGTTTAATTTTTATGATTGCAGAGCGGAATTAACTGGACTTTATTTCGTTTCACTTATTTTTTAAGGGCTTCGAGTACTCGAGAAGCGGAAATCCCACTCGCAATGTTTTGGAAAACTGCTTAGCGGCATTAGACAATGCGAAGTATGGGTTAACATTCTCATCTGGACTCGGAGCAACTACGGCGGTCCTCACCATGTTGAATAGCGGAGATCACATAATAATGGGCGATGATGTATACGGCGGCACGAATCGATTGATAAGGTAGTGAAAACACATTTAACCCTATTTTCTTGAAGAATGTAAATATTTTTCTTTCAAATATTTTAGGCAAGTCGCCTCGCGTTTGGGTATAACTGCAAGCTTTGTTGATGCTACCGATTTAAGCAAGGTCAAAGCTGCTTTTAAGCCGGAGACAAAGGTTTTTTGATTTGATTAAAAATTGATTGACAAATCTGATATCATTATTATTTGCTAGCTTGTTTGGATTGAATCTCCGACAAATCCACTGATTAAAGTTGCGGACATCGAAGCCATTACCAAAATTTGCCATGAGGCGGGAAACATCATCATCGCTGTTGACAATACTTTCCTCACTTCGTACTTTCAACGACCTCTGGAACTGGGAGCCGATCTGGTGTGCTATTCGTTGACGAAATACATGAATGGTCATACGGATGTAGTTATGGGCGGTATAACCATGAACAATGAAGATCTTTACAATCGATTGAAATTTTTACAAAATGGTTTGTTGTTAGCAAAAAGCTTATGGAAAATATTATTATTATTATTATTATTATTATCTATTGTAGCTGTTGGAATTGTACCATCTCCGTTTGATTGCTATCAGGTGAACCGCAGTTTGAAGACGTTATCGCTACGCATGGAGCAGCACCAGAAAAATGGTCTATTAGTTGCCAAATTTCTTGAGTCGCATGAATTTGTGGAAAAAGTATTGCATCCTGGGTTGGAATCACATCCACATCACGCAATAGCACTAAAGCAGACTTACGGCTATAGTGGCGTATTTTCATTTTATATCAAGGGTTCTTTAAAGCATTCTACAGCATTTTTAAAGGCTCTCAAAGTATTCACATTGGCTGAAAGTCTTGGGGGCTATGAGAGTCTGGCCGAGTTACCGTAAGCTCTAGGTCTTTCCACTCACCGTTCAATGTTGTAATTTTCATATTCATATTTCAGGTCAATCATGACCCATGCGTCCGTCCCGGAAGAGGACCGAAAGGTGTTGGGCATTACAGATGGACTCATACGGTTATCAGTTGGTCTGGAAGACTCTGACGACTTAATAGATGATCTAAAAAATGCTTTGACCATTGCAGAGAAAGCTTAAATGCTATATTGTACACAATCTCTGTTACTCAGCTTGCTAATTACACAATTTATGACAAGATTAGCAAACTATAAGTGTTTTCCTTTACTGCTTAATTTTTAGTTGTAATTATAAATTTAAGAAATTCATTTTAACGTTGATAATCGATTTTTAATTATCGTTATTGTTCGAAACCCTATCGACAACAGTGACACTTGTGGTATTTTTGAAGGTTGTTCTTTGAACTCTGGTCACACTTTCTGCACGTTATGAAAACAGCGGCCAGCTGATTGTGAGAAAAATGTTTCGAAGAACTTTTATTAATTGTAAGTTTATAAATTAAAAAATGTATAATTACTAAAAATTCATTCGGTTACAGTGCCACGCTTTAGTCAGTTACGCACGCTGCCGGCTCGTCTACAAAGCACACAAGCAGCCGAAGCGTCAAAACCTGTCGAGCCAGAAGATATTGATGTCATAGAACAGAGTATTCTCAAATATCCAGATTATTTCCAAGTGAGCAGTCTATTCACAGTGCGGGATCTGTTCAACGCACGTGTACATTACGGCCACAAGGAGGGGTCACTCGATGATCGCATGCGTCCATATCTTTATGGAAGTCGTTTGGGTCATCTAATATTTGACCTGGATAAGACGGCGTCCCATTTGCGAGATGCACTAAATTTTGCTGCCCATATTGCTTTTCGAGATGGCGTCATATTGTTTTTCAACCGTAATGCCCTTAACGCACACCTGGTCGAACAGAAGGCTATGGAAGCCGGCGAATTCTCGCATACACGTTTTTGGCGTGGCGGCATATTCACGAACGCCAATGTCCAGTTTGAAGCAGTAACTCGACTGCCCGACTTATGCATTTTTCTGAATAGCCAAAACAATGTGCTTACACAACACACAGCAGTTCGCGATGCGGCTAAAATGGCTATACCAACAATTGGTATAGTGGATACCAATTGTAATCCAAACTTAATCACGTATCCAGTTCCTGGTAACGATGATTCACCCGCCGCTATTGAGCTTTATTGTAATTTATTCAAGGAAGCCATCTGGCGTGGAAAACGCAAACGTCGCGAGCTGCTGGGTCTCCCGCAGCTGGATGAATCACAGTTTTATACGAGTCGCAGAAGGTCCACAAAAGGCATAAATAAGGCATAACAATAAACCCAAACTAAAGATCTAAATATATTTTGAAAATTATCTGGACAATACATACATTTGGAGAATACTCCGTCCCATAGACGTTATTTAATGCTAAAAATAGTACTAAATTCATCATATAATAATTGGCTCTGCCATGGAACATTTAAAAGTTCAATTTCGCTTAAGACTTGTGATGGGGAAAGAAGCTAAGCCTTGACATATGTCTTTAATTTATTAATTTTTTACATGAATAGCTCAGGCTCTTGTTGAGATTGCTTATTATAATTATTATTTTCTAAGGTGGCAATAGTGTGCCGGCTTTGATAAAGCTTGATGTGTAGTTCCCATAAAACGAGCTAATTCCACTGCTGTTTCCCCCGTTGCCAACGATATTGGAGTTGCTGTTGCTACATATGTTTGGTGCATAAGGATTGCTATTATAGCCATAATAACCGCAGTTTAACTGCGGTGCAGACAGTTCTGACAAATGACCCATGACCGGCCCCGTTGGATTGCTATTAGGCATATTACCTACGTCGCAACCGAGTCCTCCTTTAATGGCACGTCCTGTACCAAAAGTTTGCTTATGGCCTGGCACGATACCCCGTTGAAATGCATTCTGGTCGTTGACCTTATGCCATGCCGTATGGGCAGGTTTCCGCACATATACCTGACCTTGGCCTCTTCCAACACCTTCAGTTTTTTGGTTGTTCTGTTGCACCCATTGCTCGGCATGTTTAATGGTCAACATGGCTTTGTGTGCACCAATATACTCTTCGGCTTTTTGCAGCCGCAACAACTGTTTCTCGTCGAGTTGATCGCGCGGCAATTTACTAAGTCGTTGTACTGTTCGTTTCCAATTATGAAACTCTCGGTTTTTGAATGGTTTCATTGCCTGTCGATATTCACGCCATTGTCTCTGACGATCCTCTTTAGTGCCCGCCGGCGCATCTTCCAAAGGCGGAGGCGCCTCTGGTCGTTGTATCCATTTTCCATCAATTTGTACAAAAGTTCCGCCACCTTTTTTCTTTTTAACAACTTTGTTCGACGTGGACGAGTTGCTGGACAGACAACTACTGTTATAACTGTTGTCTCCCGGTGGCGGTGGCGGTGGCATCAGTGCCGCATCTAATAAAGCATCTTTTGTTGCATTATTATTGTTTGTATTTATAGTGCTGTTGCAGTTTGTTTTATTGACGTTGGCTTTGTTTTTTTTGTTGGGTTGGCTGTTTTGGTTGGTGTTCCGTTTATATCGTCGTTGATTTGTTTGTTTTTCCTTAGGTAGTAGATTCCACGAACTTGGGCACTTAGGCATAGGAGGCTGAATAGGTGGGGGCCGGTGTTGTGGCGATATCATATCCTCCCAGAACGGCGGTGGTTTCAAGGGACTATGATTGCGCGGCCCCGGCCCTGGGCCCATATTAGCCATACAAGCAGAGCCCACCATTGGGGATGGTCCACATGCACCAGGTCCTACATTTCCAAATCCCATTGATACTAAGGGAAAAGGCAAAGGTGGTGGCCGACTCAGTGGAGGAAACGAGTTCTTCAGATCACAACTGTTATTTATGCCACGAGTATTGCTGTTACTAAGATAGCGGTTGCTGCCTTGAAATTTGTTGTCATTTTTATGCGTTTTACGGCTGTTCTGACTTTCTTGTGTATCTGGCTGCTCCTTAGCTTCCTTAATCTTTTTCCAATCCGCAAAAGACATTGGCAGTGGTTTTGTGCTTTCGTCCTTATTAACGCTCCCATTTTTTACTGTTTCAGGCGGCGTCACATCTCCAGGGGCTGAATTACCAGCCATTATTTAAGATGACAATACAAATAATCCAAATATTTATCAATCTAAGCAGCAAGCGAGAGTTCTCAAAAAATTTGTGGAACTAGACAGATATTTAGCCTCCCGATTTACCAGGGATACTGCACAACCCCAATAAATTAAGGATACCATAAAACAACGAACTTCATTTATCTAACTTCATATATCGATATTAAGGTGAACATATATTCCACGTAGCATTAACGATACATACACATATATATTAGGCTGAGCCGACAGTCTCTATGATATGAATGCCTTTTGTCATCAAGTTAATTAATTTTATCAAATAAATTAAATATATAAACAAACTTGTTTCCTGGTTATGTCAGTCCTACTTAAAAGAAGTCTTATTTAATTATAAATATCAACATAATTATAAAATTATATCGAAAGTTAAGTTAAGTAATCGATATTATCGATAACTATTTGGGAGTTCTAGTAGCCACTGGGAATTTTTGGTAAGCTTTCATATGCTATTTCATTAAATTCGCTTAGACTAAAGTGATTATAGCTGCTAAATGTAGTTAGTTCCGTATTCTAAAGTCGCGACAGTAATTTATTACATTTTTTCCAAGGTGTTGAAATATCTGAGTGCGGAGCGCTGTTGTGTGGTCAACGCGCAGTTTCCATCGATTACCGCTGGCACATATATATTATTACTTAATTTAAAACTCGTATCGGTACAAAATGTTCTTACAATATTCTCGACTACTAATGTAAAAGAATATGTATGTAAGTTAATAAGTAAAGTATTAGAATCAAAATATGGACCGCTTTCAGCGGCACACGCCTTTCTCTGTGCCGCAGTCGGCGCAACTGCGCTGCCAACGTCGACGTCGCTACCGCATCTACAGTTATATTTGTTGTTGCTAATTTCGAAATATGATTCAATAAGTGGGCACGATTGCTTCTAGTGCTGACCGTTTTTTGTTGTAATATTTGTAAATGCTATTTAAAACCAGAATCTTCGTTTATGCGTCGCAGCATAAAAAAGAAAGCTAGAGACAATTAACCACAGCAGCGCTGATTGTGTATATATATGCATATATATATAATTGTTAATAAAACTTAAATGTCGTAGACATACTTCACAAATGGCCATTGTGCCCGTTTTATGCATACGTTTTTGGAATTTGCGTATGCAATTATAATTCTCATAGTTTGCAACTGACTCACTGTGACGCCATTTATTGAATTTCATTTTCTAGCCAAACAGAGCAGCGCCAAGAACTATCATATATCTAATTTTATCAGTCTCCGTCTTAAACTTTCTTATCATGGTCGCTAATTATATACACACTGCATACATTATGGATATGTATATATATCAACACTTGTGTCGCAGTCTGTGGCAGTTTCGTGTGCTAGAAGTAACATTTTGTAACAGTCAATGTTAACATAAACGGTGTAAAACGATAACAGCCAAAGTTCGGTTTAAGCGCAGAGTCGAATTTTATGTTGCTTTATCAATCCGTCATTGATCTATATCCAATGCATTAAAGAATAAAGAGGAGGCTGACTTACATTTCTGTATACACTTAAATGAACTTAGGTTCCAAACATAGGGTTTAAGCTTTGTATATTTTTCTATTTGCAGGGGGAGGTGCGGAAACGCTTCTACGACTTCTTTCGCGCAATTTTTACAACATATACATACACGCCGAGTTCAACAATAAGCAAACGAACGAACTTGGAGAAAAACGGAGATAAGAAAACAGAACTTCTAAGCAACCAACAGCCACAAATCGAAACAAGGCTAAAATAGAAAACGCAAAACAGAGAAAACATGGCGCACACACAGCTGGGCAGGGCGGTTAAAAACATTGAGGCGCCGCGTCCACTCAAATCACAATCTCGTTCGTCACTAAAGAATAGCTACCTGGTAATTGAGGAATTGATTCAGTTGATAGACAACGTGACTGTTGGGTTGCAATCGTGCAATACGACAACTGAATCAATAACGCTGCTGTTGCATAATTTGCGTGTCCATGGACCGCAGCTGGAGGCCGTTTCCAAAGATACGCTGGATCGCGCATTCGTTGTGTTTCGCAATGCTTCGCTGGACGAACGGCTTAACATAATGACACGACTTAAGCTGCTCGAGTTGATCGAATTGCGAGCCAATAGTTGGGAAGACAAAGATACAATTGCCTATTACAAGTCCAAGCAGCAAGCATCCAACGTCGAGGTAAGTTTGCCCTTTCAAAGCACAGCTCAATTTCAAGTTATTGAATTATGTGTATCAAATGTTCAGCTACCCGCCGAATCATATCAACACGATGCTTCAGGCGTCGGAGTCAACCAGCAATCCTTTCTCAGCACCTCCCCCACATTCGGTGTCACTGGCGGCGGCAATTTGGGAGCACTTGTTGGCGTCGACAGTGTTGCTGCTGCGGCTTTCAATGCGGCAACTGTTGCTGCTGCACAAGCCGCAGCCATCGCTGCAGTTGGCTCACCTAACCAGCAGCATTTGCTGCTACCACCCGGTGCAGTCATACGAAATTCGGGAAAGTTTCCAAAGCCAACTAAAATTCCGGGAAAAACGTATTGCAAGGATGAGGTTGTCATACGCAACGCCGATTCGGGCAAGGGTGAGTGTGGTTAGGGATGCGGTCAAAAAATGATACCATGCAAACTCATGTCTATATACTACTATCTGATATTTGCCAATCGCTCCAAATAGTTATGGGCATTAAGGGCAGACGTGTACACATGATCGAGGAACTTAGCGAAACAATAATATCGTTTCAACGAGGTAAAATGTTAGCTCAAATATTTCCTATCATCGTAATCATTTTGCTTGGACTTATCGAAATTAATCACACCTAATTCGCCTTCACACATACGAAATATTCGAAATTTCACGCACAAAATGTTGCCGCCACTAAATTTTTGAAGCTTTGCTTGCTTTTATAATTACATTTTTACATTTTTGTTTTCCCATAATTGCATTGCATCACGCACATTGATATTAACAAAACAAAAAAATAATTATTATTTTTCTGAAATAACTAAAGAGTATTATTAGTAATAAGTGCTTCTATCTCTCCAGTGAACCCAGGTGCAAAGGAGCGACTGGTGCAGATTACCGGGCCAGCCGAAGACAAAATTAAGTAAGTTCAGTTAAATATTTTTGCATTTATCCGCACAATATAATATACGCCACTTTACAGTTACGCCAAGCAATTGATGGAGGATACCATTCGTCGCAATGCTTCACCGGTGCGCTTGGAGCCGGCACCATCAAGCGGTGGTGCCGGGGGTTCTTGCTCGTCACTGAATTCCTCTAATTCGGATGATGCTGTGCAGCCGCGCACGCCTGGAGCGAACAGCAGCCTTGCGAATCGCTTGAGCTTCAATTCTGCTCAGAATTTCATG
>JABVZY010000350.1:5736020-5761269 GCA_020883555.1 Drosophila nannoptera | reverse complement strand
TGTAAAATAAAAACGGCTTGCAAAGTCCAAAAGCTTCGCCTTATCTATTTGTACAAAACTATTGCCATAACAAACATTCGCACGCACATGCAAACGTAAATTTGATCAATTTCAAGGTAAGGACTTTGCACGCGATTTCAAGTTATGCATTTACGATTTCCAATGATTGCTATATTAATCACATGTTATTTGTACAGGATCTGCAGGATGAGAGTCAGCGTTTTGATGGCGAAAAGTATCTGGCTAGCATTGAGAGTACAAGCAAACGAAATATTGTGGCCGCCGACGAGACAGAAACTGTGGATGAATAACACAGAAGCAATAACCAGAGAAGAAAAACAAAAAGAAATAGTAAACACATACAAAGTTCATATAATAATTAATGAGATTTAATATTTTTAAAAGAAAAAGCAACTGACAATAGCTAATGTTTGGACGTGGATGGACAGCTATGGCGTTGAAAACATTACATAACTATTTCTCAAAGTATAACCCCGAAAGGTTAGATCAACTTTCGACTCAAACTATGATTCAGTTTTTCTACTCCCTTATTAGCTTTAGTCTGTTACATTCAATTCTTTATTGATATAAACGACCAAAAAATGAAAAATATTTTCAAAAAAATACGATCTACTAACCAGAATTTAGAAGTTATAGAAAATTTCACGAGACGATTAGTATGAAGGTGAAGCAAAGGTGAACTTTCTAACGATGTTCTTTAGGTTAGGATAACAAAAAAAAAAAAAAAAAAATATAACGATGATATTTACTAATATTTACTACATCTAATATGATCATAACGAAATGCAGCTAATATGGAAGGCTCGATGAGAATTCTTCGTCGTCAACGCAAATGCATTTTTATATAATTAGTGAAAAGGAAAGGTAAAAGGAGAGAGACAAACGAAATGAAAGTTTTTAGTTTCTCCAAAGCCAATCTAGTTTATTTGTAACTATTTTGCATTCATTTCATAAACAAAACTAAACACTTTTTTGAATTTTTTTATATTTGTCATATCTTTGTGCAATGAATGTCATTAAATTGAATTGTATTTGAATTTTCTCTAGTCCAATGCTTTACAGAAACTCTTGTCTTTATTTTTGGTTTCTAAAGATTTAAACGCCAACATTTTTGGAATTTCTGTTTATTTTTTAGTTAATTTATTTAATTTATTATAAATTGTATATTTTCTTGACAAAATTGTTCGTTTAAATATGTGCAAATACAAATAAATTGAATAAAGATATAGATTTTTTATTTTTAACCAACCCGAAAATCATTCCAAAAAGAAAGAGTTCTACCTCACTCAATTCGTCTCCAATAAAAACCCACAAATTGGTAGATATGTTTATTTTAATAGGATATTTCTCTTTGGCAACTGGTAAATAATATATTTTTGCACATATAACAATAAAATTGCATTCATATTTTTAGTTATAACGTTCTTGATATGTCAGGTTAATCAATTAATCAATATAGCTTGTGCGATTAGTTCGAAAAATTGTGCAGAACACATCGAGTTAGGTATGCATAGAGGGCAAACATCACATTGATTAACTGTATATAGTATATATTTAGCTATGAATTATATATTTTTAGTTTTCAGTTGCCCAATAGAGGCCGACGGTCCGTAATGCCGCGCTGTGTTAAGCTTTGATTGACGATTTGAAAAAAATTGTACAAATTAGTTAGATGCTTGCTTGCATGTCAATATCACACATAACACCGATATACACGAATACAACATGTATAGCATGAACACGATCAACTTGACTCAATATTCACGTACATGGAAGTGTGATATGTTGCACGCTGTGCCGGCGTCATATTAAGATTTCCCTGATGCTTGCGATCGTAGGTCCAGATTACGCACGTGGCCAACAGGGAAACTGGGAGACAAAGTTATTTTAAGCACTATTTGAAAAAATTGTACGCAGCGTTCCTTACTTAATAGGAATAGTATAAAGAAAAGCTGCAGCCAGAAATGACTGCCGCCGCTCATGTCCACAATCATGCCAGCAACGATGGTGACCACCGCCAAGCCAAGATTTTGCACCGACTGACAACTAAAAAATTAATATTATAAGGAATTCTGTTGCTTGTATAATCTGTTGACACTTACAAGCCATAAGCCGTTCCCAGCTGATATTCAGGCACAATCAGAGACACCATCGGCCAGAGACTGGCAGCCAACATTGAATACGATAGTCCCATGATTGACATGGCGATGTATGGATTGAGGTGGGTAAAGGTCAGTAGCATATGGGAAGCAATCGTTGATAGTGTTGCCACGAATACCCAGGTAACATTGCGACCCACACGATCGATGACAAAACCAAATATGGGTGACGCAATTGCTGAGATTAAGTACACAATCGAATTAACAGTATTTGCCTGTTCTGGTGTTAACTGGAAATTGGATACAAAAAAAGCCTGCCCGAGTGCCACAAATGGGAATATGGCCACATAGTACGCCACACAAACCACGGATACCATCCAGAAATCAAGTCGGAATGTCATGATGTCACTAAGCTTAACTATATCGCCGCCTGGATTGATATTACGCTTCAGTATACGTTCAGCACGCTTATCCATCCAACCTGTATTATGAGAAAAATATATAAAAGCGTTTAATCATTGTAGACAAGACTATATGCATACCCAAGATTAGAGTGCATAATAGTGACATGACACAAGTGATCCCAGCCAGAAAGAGCGTAATACCAAGACCTGTGTAGCCGGCATAGAATTCAGATACATAATTGTAGAGTGGTTGCATTATCCAGAAGTTGACTGTACTGCCGAATCGTGCCACAGACAGTTGCAGGCCAAAAACCATATTTAGTTCCTTGCCCTTGAACCATAATACCGCATAGCTGTTCTGCGCCACAGCCAAGGACTCGGCGCCGATTCCAAACACAAAACGTCCCGCTATCATTAGCCAAAACTGGCCCATGAGACCGCCAGTAGCAAATATCAATTGGCCCAGCATCACAATCAGCATATATATTATTGTACCCATACGAATGCCAAAAACGCGATCGACCAGAAAACCTCCCACAAAGCAGAGAAGAATATTTGGCCAAGAATAGATGGAATAAATCAATGTAAATTGCGTGGCATTCAAATGCAGCTCCTTCTGAAATACATCCTGCAGTGCACCAGGATTATCATAGCAAAAATAGGAACCTGTTTATGGGAAATACGCAATTCATGAGAATCATCAAAATACTATCAATTGGGTGAGCATACCGAAACCCAGTAGGCACATGAATATCAAAGCCAAAAAACGATGAGGCTTGCTACTGGGTGCACAGCAGCCTGGATCCTTGGGCACAGAAAGTACGGTGTCGCGCGTGCTACGCCTACGTACAACAGGTTTTGCTTCATCATCGCCGCTACTGCTCGCTGAGTCCACAATAGGAAAACGCTCTTCGCGTGACATTTCCACGCTGTTTTTCAAATGAACAGATTTCAGCTTATGTTCACAATTTTTCGAGTCTCCCTCGGTTTTTGGGAAGGGATGGTGTAACGCGGCCTGTCAGAGCTGGAGTCTGGGTATTCCACCGCAGGCTATCCTCTATTGCTGTTGCTTGTCACTTGCCCACATCATGTACTTTTTCGCTGTTGCTGGCGCTGCCGATAAATTGGCTTTTATTGATTATTTCACTGTAAGTGCAGCTGCACTATCAAGTCGCAGGCGGGGTTGAGTTGACCTGTTAAGCTGATTGGGTCCGCACACAAACTGTAATAAAATAACATAAAAATGACATTTTAGACAATTTTCCATCGCAAAATCACACAAGAGCCTGTTAGTCAGTGTGAGACAAACTATTTTTTACTGGTCACAGACTGCTGATCTAACGGTGTGAATGCTTTGCTAATAAATTAAGTGTTATGCATTGTGCGAGGCTTCAGCGAAGCATTAAGCGGGTAACACCTTTGGTTTACAATGTCGAAAGACACCCCCCCCCCCCCTTGCTTATTTCCATCCTAGGTAATAAGTACCCCCATGTTTACATATGTGTGTATGTATGGACATATGGTACATATAAGTATTTAGGATACAAAGCCTTTTATCAACGCCAACTACGAACGTCACGCAAATAATTAATCCGAGTCTTTAAATTACTTTCGCTGAGTTTGTTTTGAAATTAAATAAAATGCGCGCGCTATTTGATTTGAAAGCACCCACTGATAAATATATATGGTTATCATTCTAACGTTGTTGTTGTTTTTTTTTTTAAATTCAAAACAAACACAATTGATTCATAAAATAGAAATGTATTTCAGTATGTACTTGAAATACACTCAACAAGTGCCTCTCTAAATGCGACAAGCAGGCAGAATTGTGCCTCCTATCTGTTTTCCGCAAGCGGAAAAACTAATCGTCAGAATGTTTTTGATTTCCCACTTAACTTACGGTAGTTCCAGTTTCAGCTCCGATTCCAGTTCCCATCACTTGTCGATGAACCTATCGATATTATCGATGTTAAAGATATATGAATTGTAAATACGTGTGCTTCTTAGGGAAGGGCAAAGCAAGTAGTAAGAGTTAGTCGCGTATTTTGTTAGTTAATGGGTAGAAACTATTTAAATATATAAGTATCATTAAACAAATGTTTGAACATCCGATCCAACTTTTGTTTGTAAACCTGAATAAAATGCCTGGGAATACTCAAAGTTCCATTTAGTTCATCGTGTAAACAAGAATTTGAGTGGCTATGAAATGTCATCACAACAGCTGAAATTCGTACGGAAACAAAACGTTTCGAAGAACACTGCAAATACTGTAAATACAAATATACATCTATTTTTGTAATGCTCACAACAGTTGTAGCAATTGCAATTAGTGTTGGCTAAAGTAACCATAATATCTAACATATTATCCATACGAAGAAAATGGCAACGATAAAGGTATGTCAACAAATGTTTCTTAAAGTAATGTGCGTTCTAAAATTTACAGAATAGGGTATTATATTATAATTTGTATGTATATGTGCTATAGAATATAGCGCTTGGAATTTTATACGGGCTATGGGACAGTATACGCGGCATGACACTGGTTCTGTATATAGACAATGAAGTCGCCAGACAAAATGCAGAGCTGGAGACAATACGTCAGTTGCGTAGAATGGATAGGGAACGATATAAACAATCGCAACGTACGCCGTCGCCAGTGCCCAGCTCTGCGGCAGCAATGATGCAAGAGGAGTATATGAAGCGTGCTGAGGAAAATTCTGATGAGCGTACACTGGAAAAGATATTTAGAAAGAAACCTACGGAAAAGTCGGAGCCACAGGCGTACGTATGCAAATGTTTGGGATTTGGGGTACTCTTTTAATTGATAATGGTGTCACTGCTCACAGTGGTATCGATAGACAATTATCGAAAAACAGCTGTTTAGATTGTAGCTGGAGCAAATTTAAATATAGCGTAATCTGCCCAAACAGTTAATTGAGTACCCTTAACAAGAAAATAATTCTATAAACATTTATTTTGCCTTTCCAGGGAAAAAAAGATCGCCAAGAAATTATTCAAATGCTGCCTCCTAAATGGTGGCTTCACTTGGTTGAGCATTGTGTTATTCGAGAATGTGTTGTTACCCACGCTCAAATTCTGCCTGGCTATTTTCTATGGTGCGAAGTCGGATACACTCTCCTTCATCTGGAGTTGGCTGCATCCGATCCTGTCGATCATCTTTGGCATGATGTGGGTTTTGCCTATATTCATGCTCTCCAAGATTGTAAGCTCCCTGTGGTTTGCAGACATAGCGAATGCGGCATATCGTGTGCGGAAAGGTCGGCCACAACTAATACCTGGTATAAGTAAACTGGTCGCCGATTTCCTCTTCAGCATGGTGGTGCAAATGCTATTCCTAGCGCAGAGCATGTTGGTTAATCTAGTGCCTGTGAAATATGTTGGTTCGTCGTTGTGCTTTTTGCATTTGTGTCTACTTTATTCGTTGTACTCCTTTGAGTATAAATGGTTCAACATGGGATGGGAGTTGCATCGCCGTTTAACCTATATTGAAAAAAATTGGCCATATTTCTTTGGATTTGGTATACCTTTAACGGTGCTTACAAACATGACCAGCTCTGTGATAGTCAGCAGCTGCATATTTTCCATATTTTTTCCTCTCTTCATACTTAGCGGCAATGAGGCTAAGCCCATTGTTGATACCACGTAAGTTATGACCTTAATAGAACGTAGAAAAGTGTTTAAAGATATATAATTAATTTTTTAGGGAGTTTTCGTTGCGTCTTTTTTCGCCAGTGGTTTTTATGTCAAACCTGTTATTCGGCGGTAATCCTTGGAGCAAAACTAATCGCCTCTTGGCTCAGCAGCGCAAACAGCTTGAGCAACAACGACGCGATGAGCTTCTTTTGAAGCAGAAGAAACAAGAATATGTGTTGAAACAGCAACGCGAGCACAAGGCTAGCGGAGAGCACATGAATCCGCGTTCCCGCACCCCACAGTCTGGACAGCAGCATTATCGTTACGCGCAACCACCAGCGTTTGATGCTGCTCGTGTTCGAGATTCATCGGCGTCTTCAACTCATAGCTCCAATGCATTCTTTGCAGCTTCAAGCGTGCACAACAATGTGCCGCTTGTGCCCATACCTGTGCCCGGAGCACCGCGCGCACCGATCGTTGTGCGTGAAGAGTAGGGCCCAGATGACTGGAATTTGTGAGATTTTTGTGGATATATATTCATATTTATATTCATATACATATACTAGTATACTAAGCATACGTCTTAGCATGATGTGATGGAATTCGTGCAAAAGCGATCGAGCTGTGTATGTTTAAATATAGTTTAGGTCTACGCATAATGACAATGTACGGTAGATGGGCGACAGCGGCAGTCCATAACTAGTAGCTATCAATATAATATTTGTATCTAAGAGGACAACCCTTGTGATGACCAAGTGGTGGCATCAGATTTGTGAGGTTTTTCTGCCTGGGCATTCGGAAATTTTCATATTAAAAGTAATAAAAATTTTTGTAAATTCGCTTGACAAATTTAGTTAGATTTTATTATATAGATTATCAACATGGGAGGGATAATCAATCTATATAAAATCGTAAAATAGAAAATAAGCACTCAAAGGGTAGGGTATTCGACAATAGTTGAAAACAAATTCGACTATCATCTAATGTAAGTCGGGGGTGTTGCCAATTAGCGCATGATACAATAGATTATGTGTTTCTTGGGGAAGGGGGGGTGCTTGGGTTAGGAAGGCAATTGATTATCACCAAGGATACGTGTTTGGCCACACATTGGAAGCGCATTTAAAGCGCACAATATTCGGTGTCAGTGCTCGATTGGGGTTCGTGAGGTGCGGTCAATGTGAAGTTCATGCGCTCAAGCAGAACTGCCATGGGGAAATGCACGATTAAACTGAAATATTTATGGTTGTTGTGGATATGTGTGCTCCATAAGGAAATTGCAGCGCAAACGAGTCAAAACATCAATGTATGTAAGTCCTAAATAGGTAGATGTCATTGGTAAAGATAGAGAAGAGTTAGGTAAACTAATTAAGCTAAGTGAACTCGAAGAGGTATAAGGTTGAGAGGTTGACCTAATGCTTGCGGCCCCTATGTAAATAGTGAAAGTAACTTCGTGTTCTCTGACAGTTTTTATAAACGAAGTGGATAATGAGCCAGCGACCAAGGCCGTTGAGGTGGTGCTCACCTATCTGAAAAAGAATCCCAGCTACGGTATATCGGTGCAAATTGAATCCATTGAGGCCAACAAAACGGATGCGAAAATTTTACTGGAAGCAAGTATGTTTATGCTATAGGTCAAGAAATATAATATATAAATATATGTAATCGACTTGATCACAGTTTGTAATAAATATGTGGAGAGCATTGATAAGAAGCAAACGCCGCATCTAATTCTGGACACGACTAAATCGGGCGTGTCCTCGGAAACGGTCAAGAGTTTCACACAGGCCCTCGGATTGCCCACCGTCAGTGCCTCTTATGGGCAAGAGGGTGATTTGCGGCAATGGCGCGATCTTGACGAATCCAAGCAAAAGTATCTTCTGCAGATAATGCCACCAGCCGATCTTATACCAGAGGCTGTGCGCAGCATTGTCAAACGGCTTAATATTACCAATGGTAAGTGGTGACAGGAATGTGCCACTAAAAATTATAGATTAATTGCCTCCGACTCTGACCAGCTGCTATACTCTATGACGAAACATTTGTCATGGATCACAAGTACAAATCGCTGCTTCAAAATATTCAAACACGTCACGTTATCACAGCAATCGCTAAGGATGGTAAACGTGAACGCGAGGAACAGATTGAGAAACTGCGCAATTTAGATATAAACAACTTCTTTGTGCTGGGAAATTTACAGTCAATTCGAATGGTGCTCGAGTCGGTGAAGCCGGCGTATTTTGAGCGAAACTTTGCTTGGCATGCAATAACGCAAAGCGAGGGCGAGGTCAGCAGCCAGCGGGACAATGCAACCATTATGTTCCTGAAACCCATGGCGTATGCGCAGTATCGTGATCGTTTAGGTCTGCTGCGAACCACGTTCAATTTGAATGAGGAACCGCAGCTGGCGTCAGCCTTCTACTTTGATCTGGCGCTTCGTAGCTTTTTAGCTATCAAGTAAGTTGTGGAACAAAGGGTCTGTTGTATTGAAACCAATTTTGCCGTTTAACTACTGTCAGAGAAATGCTTCAATCGGGCGCTTGGCCAAAGGACATGGAGTATTTGAGGTGCGATGATTTTCAGGGTGGCAATACACCTGAACGAAATATTGATCTCAAGCAATACTTCACACAGGTGCGTTTACCACAAATAGAGTGCAGCCCGTTTCGTCCACGTCAATTATGGATAATTATTATTGTTAAAATTTGTTTTGCTTTTATTTGTTGGGCGTTCAAAGGTTAGCGAACCGACTTCCTATGGAACTTTCGAGCTGGTCACGCAACCGCATAAGCCATTTAATGGCTTCAGTTATATGAAGTTTGAAATGGATATAAACGTGCTTCAGATACGCGGCGGCAGCTCTGTCAACAGTAAATCGATTGGTACATGGACAGCTGGACTCGACTCGCCTCTCCTAGTGAAAGATGAAGAGCAAATGAAGAATCTAACCGCAGACACGGTTTATCGCATATACACGGTTGTGGTGAGTGGCTACTGTCAACCCTCGATTGGTGGTAAATTGTTGGGTGGGGCTCATTTGGAATAACTTATAATCAATCTCTAAGGCTACAAGAGTCCAATATATTTACAGCAAGCACCCTTTATTATGCGTGATGAGACTGCGCCCAAAGGCTATAAAGGTTATTGTATCGACCTGATTAATGAGATCGCGGCCATCGTGCACTTTGACTATGAAATTCAGGAAGTTGAAGACGGTAAATTCGGCAATATGGATGAAAAGGGCGAATGGAATGGAATCGTTAAAAAATTGATTGATAAACAGGCAGACATTGGCCTGGGCAGCATGTCAGTAATGGCTGAGCGTGAAATTGTGATCGATTTCACTGTGCCCTATTATGATCTAGTCGGGATAACCATTATGATGCAGCGCCCCAGCTCGCCCAGCTCGCTGTTCAAATTTCTAACTGTGTTGGAGACGAATGTCTGGCTGTGCATATTGGCTGCCTATTTCTTCACCAGTTTTCTGATGTGGGTCTTTGATCGCTGGAGTCCGTACAGCTATCAGAATAATCGAGAGAAGTACAAAGACGACGAGGAGAAGCGCGAATTCAATTTAAAGGAATGCCTATGGTTCTGCATGACTTCGTTGACACCACAAGGCGGCGGGGAGGCACCCAAAAATCTGTCCGGTCGTTTAGTAGCCGCCACTTGGTGGCTCTTTGGGTAGGTAGATATAATGCTCCGATTCCAGGTCAAGCGAAATAACTTTTCGTACTATTGCGCCACTCCGTCCAGCTTTATTATAATTGCTTCATACACTGCCAATTTGGCTGCCTTTTTGACTGTATCGCGTTTGGACACACCAGTGGAGTCGTTAGATGATTTGGCCAAGCAGTATAAGATACTGTATGCACCCTTGAATGGCTCGGCTGCGATGACCTACTTTGAGCGCATGGCAAATATAGAGCAAATGTTTTATGAAATCTGGAAGGATTTGTCCCTTAACGATTCGCTAACGCCATTGGAACGCTCAAAGCTGGCCGTATGGGATTATCCGGTGAGTGATAAATATACCAAAATGTGGCAGGCTATGCAAGAAGCGGGTCTACCGGCCACGTTAGATGAAGCTGTCAAGCGTGTGCGCAATTCCTCAACGGCAACAGGATTTGCATTTCTTGGCGATGCAACGGATATACGCTACCTGCAGCTGACTAATTGCGACCTTCAGGTCGTCGGCGAAGAGTTCTCGCGAAAACCATATGCGATCGCAGTGCAGCAGGGATCACATCTTAAAGATCAATTCAATAATGCGTAAGCTAGATTTAATAAGGATTAAAATAGTACCTAATGTATATCTTGCAGCATTTTAACTCTATTGAACAAGCGGCAGCTAGAGAAGCTAAAAGAGAAGTGGTGGAAGAACGATGAGGCCCAAGCAAATTGTGAAAAACCAGAAGATCAGTCAGATGGTATATCTATTCAAAATATTGGTGGTGTATTTATTGTCATCTTTGTGGGAATCGGAATGGCGTGCATTACGCTCGTATTCGAATACTGGTGGTATAGATATCGCAAAAATCCCCGTATAATTGACGTGGTCGAGGCAAATTCAACGCAACATACTTACAAGGATGCCGTCAAGACAACCGACAGCATTACATTGGGTGGTGGCGAACGCTTTGAGAAATCCAATGCCGCTTTGCGTCCGCGCTTCAATCAATTCCCGGCAACCTTTAAGCCGCGATTCTAGAGAGCATTCGACCCACAAATAATATGCATGCAAGGTCGTTGATTGGACCGAACAGAGCCATTGTTTACGTCTAGAACAATATATACCTTAATATTTTTCCACATTTTTGCACATTAAATTTCTCAATTTTCAATAAAGTCATGTGTCGTTAAATACTTAGATTCTTTTTTGAATGTTCAACGTTGCAGGAAATGTGTTTTTGAAAATTAAACCTTCAATAGTTCTAAAAGGAGTTAAACTTTAATTATTTAAATTCGATTCTTTTGCTGGTTATCAATAACGGCCGATACTCTTAAAGGTAACTCTACTTCAAGCGACTTTTTTGATACGGTAGCCCTTGCTATCGGTATCGATAATTGGATATCGATTGATAAGTTTTCCAGTCACATCTCTCATACTTAAAAAGGCGGAGAAAAGTGTGAAAAATTATCAAGTTTTTCAATAAACAACATAAAATTGACAAATAAAGCATACAAAATACGTGTAGGCCACGTGGGATAATAAATAGTTTGCATGCGTCGTTTGAAGAAACTGTCGAAGAGTCACAGCGTGACGGGTACGCAGGAAAACGATGCAACGCCGACGACACCGACAGCCACAACAACAACTGCGTCCAATGCGGCGACCCTGCTGGAAGTCAATGGAGATGGCGCGAGTACGAATAAAGATTCATTACTCAACGTCGACATCTTCAAAAACTTTGATAAATCTGGTCGAAACGATTTGTACGTAATTGCGCGTATTCGAGATAACAAATATAGATAGATATGCTAACATATTTATTCCCTATATTGATAATAGCTTAAAGTACTTGAGGCAACAGCTACAGGATAACACAGAGAGTCCAGTCTTCGATCGAAATGGAACATTTAAGCGTGGTATTTCGAGTGCAATATATGAGCTTTTTTGGCAAGCGCTGCGAAACAAAATCAAGAAAGATGTTTTACTGCATGTGCTCACAGATGTTGTGGTAAGTCCGGCCGAATAAGGAGAGATTTTCAAAAAACTTCATGTTATCTATGCACTCTAGGCGCTACATAAAGATTTTCCGAGTCTTATACTGGATATAGTCAATATTCTGGACAGTGAGACGTCTTTGATGACGGACGGGTTACAGGAGGAGCGACAGGGATTTGTGCAAATTGTCAAAGATCTAGATAAAGTGGTGTCTGAAAGCTTACTTAAAGAACGTTTGGAAATAGACACTCTCCAGGAAGTGGGCATTGTAAAAAATAAAAGTTTCTACAGCAAATTTATCAAGGTCAAGACAAAACTCTAGTAAGTGTGTTTCTTTTTCTTCCAACAGAGCTCAATAATTATAAAATTAATATTCCTTTAATTACCATAGTTATAAGCAACGGCGATTCAATCTGTTCCGTGAGGAAAGTGAAGGCTTTGCCAAGCTCATCACGGAATTGAATCAGGACTTTGAAGAGCACACAACTCCTGATTCTATAATGGATATAATTAAATCGTTAATAGGTGATTTCAATATATTGCCTATATATGAAGACTTCGATTAACATAAGTTACCTTCTCAGGCTGCTTTAATCTGGACCCTAATCGCGTACTTGATATAATAATTGAGTCCTTTGAGACCCGACCCGATCGTTGGAAGCTTTTCATACCTCTCTTACGCAGTTATATGCCCACTGGTGCCATTATTTGTGAAGTGCTTGGCTACAAATTTTGCCACTTTAGGGCTACTCGGACCCCGCGATCTTTATACCATGTTTGCGCACTGTTACTCAAACATGGAGTCATTGAGTTAAATGATGTTTATGTTTGGCTGACGCCGAATGATATTAGTATACGAGGATGTTGGGAGGAGGAACTGGCTGAAGCCAGAGAAATGGTTCGAAAGCTGCATGTAATCTGCACTAATAAAAAAGATGAGGACAAAGAACAAATAGCACCACCAACTACAAAGAAGTTCGACGAGGTATGCTTCGATATTAAAAGTATATATTTAACCTTTCATGATTCATTATAATTTGAATGTCTTGTAGGAGAGATATAATGCCAATCAAAAATTTGGCTTATGTGAAGCTTTGCTTAAGGTTGGAGATTGGGAGAATGCACTCAAAATTATACAAAAACTGCCAGATCAGTCGGTCGTGATGCAAGAACCCGTTGCACGTGCCATTGTTGAGTTGGTGCATCTATCAGTAGAGCATATATACTACAAGAGATGCTTTAAAGCCCCTGCTGGTCGTAAGCCAAGCCGTAACCGTCTCTACGAAGACACAGCTCTGGTGGCCAAACTTCAGGCACAGGAGTTTTCTGATTTGCGCAAATATACATGGCCTATGGCTAATGTATTGGGTCCCTCCATGCACTGCGACACGGTTTTGATGTACAAATTAGTGCGTATTATGGGCAGAATATTATTGGATATGGGCGTCGACAACTTGAATGGCCCTCCGCCCAATACGGAGGAGGAGCAGCAGTACTATGATATCATCAGTTGCTTAGATGCAAGCATTTTGCCGTCGTTGCTATATTTGGATAGCAATTGTTCCATGTCCGAGGAGATATGGGCTGTGTTAAAATTTTTCCCATATCATATACGCTATAGCATGTATGCTCGTTGGAAAAACGACAGCTATCAGCTGCATCCGAATCTAATCCGACGCTGTGGTCTGGCGCAACGTGACATTAAGGCGCTTATGAAGCGAGTAAGCAAGGAGAACGTAAAGCCGCTGGGGCGTCTGGTGGGCAAATATAGCCACTGCACGCCGGGATTGTTGTTTGACTATGTAAGTGCACAACTTACCAATCCACAAAAAAAAAAAAAAAAAAAAAACTTTAAATAATAATAACCATCAATTTTCGCTCGATCTTAGATTCTAGTTCAGATACAAATATACGACAATTTAATTGGTCCGGTTTGTGACATGCTCAAGTATTTGACTGCTCTGTCATTCGATTGTCTTGGCTATTGCATAATAGAATCGCTAACAATGACTGGTCGTGGAAGGTTTAAGGATGATGGAACCTCGCTTTCACTTTGGCTGCAAAGCCTGGCTTCCTTTTGTGGCACCATATACAAAAAGTACAACATCGAAATGAGTGGATTGCTTCAGTACGTAGCCAACCAGTTGAAGTCTCAAAAGAGTCTCGACTTGCTAGTTCTGCGTGAACTGGTCCACAAAATGGCCGGCGTTGAGTCATGCGAGGAGATGACAAATGATCAACTTCAAGCCCTTTGCGGGGGTGAGCAATTGCGTGGGGAGGTGGGTTTTATATCTAAATGTAAAGCAAATATATTGCAATTTTATTGGAATAGTCTTAGTAAATGTATTGCATTTTTTAATAAGCTTTAATTATTATTATTATATTATTTAATATTATTGCTGTTATTATTATCTTGATTATATTAATGCTTTGATTATTAATTTATTATAGGCGGGCTACTTTAGCCAAGTGCGTAACACTAAGAAATCATCGAACCGTTTGAAGGAAGCTTTAGCCAACAATGATCTCGCAGTTACACTCTGCCTGCTGATGGCCCAGCAAAAGCATTGTGTTATATACCGAGAAACCGCCGCGCACAGCCATCTAAAGTTGGTGGGTAGTTTATACGATCAGTGCCAAGATGCCCTGGTACAGTTTGGCACATTTCTGGGCTCCACCTACTCGGTGGATGAGTATGTGGAACGTTTGCCATCGATTATTACCATGTTGCGTGAATACCATATAAATACCGATGTTGCTTTCTTTTTGGCCCGACCCATGTTCACACATCAGATCAATGTAAGGCCAGACTATTTATTGGGAATGAATTCCTTCATTTGAATGTTAATGTGTTTTCAATTGCAACAGCAAAAATATGATCAACTGCGCAAGGCGGATCCCAATGCTAAGAAGCTGACTACAACGCAAAAGTTGCAAAAATATCTGGAAGCCACACAGTTAATTATGAATCCGATAGTCGAGTCGGTTCGACCGTTGCACAGCTACAAAGTGTGGGAAGATATAAGTCCGCAGTTTCTGGTTACCTTCTGGAGCTTGAGTATGTATGATCTACATGTTCCCAATGAGATGTATCAGCGGGAGATAGGCAAACTGAAGCAGCTAGCTCAACAGGCTGCTGAAGGAAAAGACTCGGTAAGATATATGTCAGTAAGCCTACAATTGAATGCCTGTAATGTATTAAATTTTTCAGAATCAATCAAAAAATAAGAAAGAACAGGAACGCTACATAGCTCTTATGGAAAAACTCAATGATGAGCGTAAAAAGCAACATGAGCATGTAGATAAGATATTGCAACGCTTGCAAGAGCAAAAAGATGGTTGGTTTTTGTTGCGCTCGGCAAAATCAGCGAAAAATGATACCATTACACAGTTCCTGCAATTGTGTCTCTTTCCACGCTGCACCTTCACTGCCCTGGATGCTCTCTATTGTGCCAAGTTCGTTCAAACGATTCACAATCTAAAGACAGCAAACTTCTCCACACTACTCTGCTATGATCGGGTAAGAATATACTAAATAAATGTATGAATGCTTCTATATGTGCAATCTCATCTAGATTTTCTGCGACATTACGTATTCGGTTACTTCGTGCACAGAAGGCGAGGCGACCCGCTACGGTCGGTTCTTGTGTGCCATGTTGGAAACAGTAATGCGTTGGCACGCAGATCAGGCTGTTTTTAATAAGGAGTGCGCCAATTACCCTGGTTTTGTGACGAAATTCCGCGTCAGTAATCAGTTTTCGGAAGCTAACGATCATGTCGGTTATGAAAACTACCGCCACGTCTGCCATAAGTGGCATTACAAGATAACGAAGGCGATTGTGTTTTGTCTTGATTCCAAGGACTTTATGCAAATACGTAATGCGCTTATTATACTGATGCGTATTCTTCCTCATTATCCGGTGCTGTCAAAGCTAGCTCAGATCATCGAACGTAAAGTGGATAAAGTGAGGGAGGAGGAGAAAACTAAGCGACCTGATCTGTTTGCTATTGCCTCCAGTTATATTGGACAACTAAAACTAAAGTCGTCACATATGTTGAAGGAAAGTGATTTCCATCAGGTTGCCGAACGGCCTGTAAAGGATGTAGCTCCCACCCCGCCAACCAGCACTGCTAAGCCATCAATCAGTGCCAAGGTGTCAACTATCACAACGCCATCGACACTTTCAACAAAAACTGTCAGCAGTACTGCCTTCTATGACCAAAAGGCTGCTGGCAAGGAAACAGACGTAAAGACTGGTATGTAGTCGACTTTTAAGGGATGAATGTTAATGGTTAATATATCAATTAAAATTTAGCCCAAATAGCGCGTGGCGAGTCCAAGCCTAGTAAACCGGAGGGCGGGACTGCGAATGTGGCGTCTATTTCAAAGACAGTACCGTTAACATCGAACAGCGAACGCGAGAGCAGACGGGATGCGACAACAGCGGCGGTTCGAGACACTCAATCCCATCGGAACATGGAAGGCAAGGAAGACCAACAGGCCACCGCTAATAATTGTAGTTCAAGCGGCAACAGTAACAGTAAGCCAAGCAATAACAACGTCATCAATAATAATAGCAGTAACGGCGGCCAGAATGAACGACGTAGTCGTGAAAGAGATCGAGAACGTGAGGATCGTCACAGTTTAAGCAGCACGCGTAGCTCGCAGCGGGACAACATGCGGAGCAGTAACAAGGAACGTACGGAGGCCGAATTGCAACAGCGTGCACGTGAACGCACGCAGCGCTTGGAGGAGCTGGAGGCAGCCACTCTCCGCGCACAAAAACGTGAAAAATTGTCGCGTCGGGACGAGCGAAGTCAATATCGACACGATGGCGTTGAAATGGTGGATCTGGTCAGCGGGAGTATCAGTCAGGAGCATCGTCATTACGATGAATACGATGGACGTCAGCGGGATCGCGATCTCAGTTCGGTTTCTAACGAAAGCAACGGTTCGCTTCAGCATCGGCGAAGTCACGAGTTAATTGAATATGATAAAGGTAATGCAGTGGTATTTCCAACGTCACATCACCTTAACATCATTGCATATTTTAGATTCCAAACGACGTAAATTGGAATCATCTTCAAGCAGTTCAAAGGTTAGTAGCATATGGTTGCACACGTAGTACGCTTAAGACAACAACCGACCGAACCACAGCCAGAGGAGGGAATAACTATAAATAATAATAATAAAAAAAAAAAACAACTAAATACTAAACAAAAAATGAGTCGCAGAGAGAGAGAGAGAGAGAGAGAGAGAGCAAAGGAGAGGCAACTCAGAACACATACATGTACCACCAACTCGTAGGCGCGACGTCAGTCTAATCCAACAGGCAAAGAACGACCAACCCACCTAAAGCAATGTCAACTCTGGACCCAAAGGGACCGCGTCCTTGTTAACGAAGTTTATTCTAAAAATATACTACAATTATGTACGATTGGGGTATTATTTAAATAATGTATTTGTAGACACGTAGATAAGCGCCCAGTTGAACTGTATGGTTAGAGGGGAGGGCGTAGCTTATATATATATATATATATATATTGTGTATATGAGATTTAAAAACTGTAGGCAATTTTGTTGAATATAGGGATAATTAAATTAAATTATCTGTGTGTCTAGACTAAGTTAGTTATAAGTCATCTGTGGACCACAAAAATAACTGCGTCGGACTAGTCAAGCGAGGAACATTATGAGGACTTCAACAAGCAAGAGACACAACTCAATCCGAAAAATGAAGGACAACAAAAACCAAAACTTTCATCATTGGATCTACTACCATAGAGGCGTTTGCAGATTAAACCATATTAGAACTATCTGAACACAAAACAACAGGGCCAACTAGGAAAATGAAGAAGAATATCCAAGAGAATTAATGAAATCAAATCATCGCTGATGCAACTAATGGAGCCATCGAATATTTTCAAGCTAGACTACTAATCTTATAGACGATTGCGCACCAAAACTTCTTAAAACTCATAAAACGTTTTGATTCGTCTTGCTGCCGTCTTGCTGACAGTCGAATGACTAACAATCACCATAAGTACGATGTCAACCCGAGAAACTTCAATCTGTAATACGTCAATATGTACGTCAAAACATAAGAAGAGTACAAATCATTCCAAAACTGGATTCTCTTATACTGTGCGGCTGATCTAATAAAAAACTCTGTGACTCCTTCCATAAATATTGATTCTACTGAAGAATCATCAAAATCTAAAAAATGCGCCACGACAAATCCCAAGATATCTTTCCCAAAAATTGCTTCTTTGAAACCTGATCAATTGAGGTGCTGTTCATTTGAAATCTGGATTCCGGATGTCTACTACTAGGACTACTTTGCCAAAGATATGTGTTACGCGCGGAAACCTCAAACAAAAGGTCCCAAAATCTTAATCCTTCATCTTCAAAACTATGCTAATACGAGCAAATAAGTGATAATCAACAAATAATACAAACTACCAAAAGAATGGAACAATAATTACACTGGACGGTTGATCCACCAGCATTGTTCAACACTTCGCCTCTCCGAATCTCTGACTCATCCCAGCGCAGACTGCAGTTTAGTTGTTTATTCGTTGATCTTGATTGCGGGCAGACGGGTAAGTGATCAGTGGGCCGGGGCGGACTTAGGGGTGGGCTAGGATAAGGACAGAATAGGGTGTGGGCAATACATGGTATTCTGGATGACTTTTTATGTTTGGTCTGACTAGATTTTACTTTCTTGAGGTTTATCTACCCGATAAATTCGATATCGGGTTTCCAAAACATATTAATCTAATGCAATTACAGAAAGTAGAAGAGCTCGTAGATAGTGTGAAGAAGGCGCGTGGCCTCAAAACCAAAGAGCGCAACAAAGACAAGATGTCGGACGAGGAGCGTGATGCGCGTAAAGATCGCAAGCTGGGCCGAAAGCGAGACCGAAACGAGGAATCGGGTACCAGTGAACATAAGCGTCGTCGTGAAGGTGAGGCACCAAAAGTCAAACATGCATTCAGGACATACAAGAATATACAATTTTCAGCACAAAATGGCGAAGAAGACTTGCGTGAACGGGACCGACATAGAGTAAGTATATAATATTGACAAAATACGAGACTATCATAAAAAATGTATCGCTCTCTGCAGGACAAGACATCCCGAGAACGTTCCCAAGATAAATTTGATCGTGAACGTGGTAGAGGGGGGAGTAGTTCGCGAGGTGATGATCGACAGTATAGCATCTCAAAGTCCGTACGTTCCTCGAGAATGAACTACTAAATGCTGACTTTTTCTCTTATTGTGAGACGCATTTTTTTAAAAATAAATCAATTATAAATAAGTAAAATATTTTAATTTTTTAAAGAAAATTTTAAATAATTATATTGTGTACCACCTAGAATATTGTTCATTTCTCTAGCAGCAAAATATATTGCGACGGTTATTTGTCATTCACGTGTATTTTTGACACAAATATCGATGGAATAAACAAATATATCGATATCAAAATTTTTAAAAACATTTTTGTAGAAAATATTTAAATACATTAAAAACCAATACATTTTATTTAATCGTGTTTATCCATATTTTTATTTAAAAAACATTACCTTTTGTAATATTTTTAAATGACTGCAACCCTAGGAACTGAATTACGTCTATCGTCGTTATGACACTTTTAGTACATTTTGGTGAAAGGGATATATCACTAGCAAATGTCCTGTGGCCACACGTGAAGGTGAAGCTAAAAAATTATAGTCTTCAGTGCGTGCTTAAATTTGTTGGCAATGGCAATGGCCCGGTGGCAGTACTACTTTACTAAATATACAAGTTTTCATAAAAACCAAATCAAGTTGTTTGCTGTTTATATGAAAACGGCAAATCTGATGCAAAACTTTAACGTGCTCAAGCGTTCACTCTAAATAATAGGAGGAGGAGGACGGGTGCCGCTGCCGCCGACAGAAACTCCCAATACACTTACAAAAGTTTACGGGATAAGTGTGTGCGTGTGCTAAAAGTTCTCAGTGTTATTTCAATTACATCAATTATTATGCGATTTGCGTCCCAACCAATAAGTCAAACAAGTGATTTAAGATCAGCCGCAAAAAAATAATATAATGTTCACTCAAATGTATGACATTTAAACAGTAAACAATACGAATTGTTCAACGATATACCTGTCCAATTATTAATTGCTGTTACTGCAGACTCATCTTAGTCTGAAGTGGTAAGAATTTAATATACATATATATTTTTTTATCTATTATATTCTTACATAATGAAGTTCATACGTACAAAAAGTCTAGCGCGAGCTGTAGAAAAAAATTACATCGAAATTACATAATAATAATAAGCCATATCTATCCACCATTTTGGCATACTCTTATTCAATATGCTAATTCTCCAATTCATATTCAGAAAAACATAGACAATGTACTAAAAGGCTACTTGACTGACTTTCATGGTATAAAAGACCCAATAATAAGTTCAATAAGTAGTTACTTCAATATTCCTTGTATTACACTGAATCTAAAACATAGTCAATTGCGTTTAATATTTTGTAAATGGAAAGAAAAGTATTTAATTTTTTAGTTTATTTTAAAATATTTTATATCGCCTGCTTACTCGCTCCTCTACTCACTGACGCTCTCGTGCTGTTTTTCATAGCGAACATCTGTTTTCGCAGGCGGTGGCGGCCATTGCGCATGCCAACTGACAGCCGTGCGCCCACGCTAACGGTACCTACGCTAAACAAAAACAAGTTATCACAAATACAACGACAACAATCGCAGAATGCCGACAATTTTGTCTTTTATTTTTACGTCACATTCGTTGCCGATGCCAGGCAAACTATAATAACAACAATGTCGACACACAGACTACTGCCAGCATTGCTCAAAAGCATGCTATAGTTTCAATGTGGTTTGCACAGGCGCCATGATTGCTGTTGGGTAAATGGCTTTGTTGTTTTATCAAGCGGACAACGCCACGAAAGAATTCACACAGAATTCTGATATTTTCCACCAACTGCTAGTATATAACAATATACAAACTAACCTTCAGCAACACTATATACCCGTTTTCAGTAGTACTGTCTGGCTCTGTTTGGCCATAGTAATAACTATCTCCCCTTTGTCACGACTCAAAAAGTATTTGCTTTGCTTGTGGCTAATTTACTATATGACCATTGCACGTCCTTCGTCCTTCTGACATGACCATTGCTGCAATGTACTAAATTTTCTTCAGCGCCATATTCGTATTCAGTTCGCCGTTCGCTTCGAGCAACTATTATTCTCTGTGTTTGTTGTCAATGCCCCTGAACTAGCTTCATTTGATGATATAATACCTCGGGTTTTCGCTTGATTCGCCTTTATGGGTGTAGTCGTAAATAATATTGGCTCGTCATTAGAAAAAGAGTTGGTTATGACGTCTAATTCAAGAGCTCCATACATTTCGAAGTAGACAATTTTATTTTGTATATATACTTAGATCAGGGTCGTCAACGAAGGCGCATGCCATCTTGTGCGTGCAGGCATTCGTCCTTTGCTTTCAATTATGAGCACTTAGTGCATGCAGTTCAAGTACAAGGATAGTATGTACACATACCACACATATCATGCACATTTGTTGTGCAGCCTCTAGACCACCAGGACTAACCCATCGTTATCCGTCTGCCTGGCAGGCAAAGCGGTTCTCTTTTCTGCTTGGTTTTGTTCCTCTTTGTGGCTCGAGCCAGTCGATCGATATGAAAATGCTACGAACCTGATATTGAAATATGTACATCTATATGGACTCACATAAACAACAAGTACGCAGACATAGACAATCGTTCATATGGGTGTTCATTTTCAATGCTATCTGATGCACTGGCAGGCTAAATTGTAATTACAAGTGAATACGCTGGGCTTCTGTTCCTTGTGAACGCTTAATCCAAGGCAAGAGAAAGAAAATCAATTTCAACTGCATGCACCGACGACTCCCTACCCTCAATTATTAATTCGCAGTAACAATGAAAATGTCAGGAAATTAAAAGGGAAAATAAATAGCAAGGAAATTGGTTGGCCAGTAATTGGCGATTCGTCCTTACGATTACACTTAAGCATCTTCAATATGAAGGTAAATAGAATTACTTTTTAATATTCTTTCGAGTTTTTTAAGCATTGTCTGTGCTAAGATGCCTAGAAATAATGTTTAATATTTTATAATAATTTTTTGTTCTGTTTTTTATTTCAACTCAGTAATTTTACTCTTAAATGAAGTATATTTCTATATATATATTTATGTTTTGCCTCAATTGTGTTATTTCGCAGTTTTGCCTCACTGTGCACACAGCCGGCATTTTTTGCTCTCACTTTCTTTCTCTCGTTTTGCTCGCATGCTTCCGCTCTGCCCACCCTCCATATCTCTTCCGTTCTTCGTATTTATCTCGCTCTCGCTGCCGCTCTCGCTCGCTCTCTGTAGCGCTCTCTCGCTCTTGCTGAATGTGGTGTTTTGAATTTTCCTGCTGCTGTTTGTTGCTCCGTTTCAGTTCTTCACTTCGGAGCGCGGACTGCAGTTTGTTTTTCGAATCGCACGCTACGAAAATTCAAAAATATTACAATATTTTAAAGAAGAAAATTCTTTTTCATATACAAATATGTATATATATAGCTGTAATAGTGCTTCTAGTGCTCATAACCTATCTGGCTATTGAGGCAGAGCACGTGTGTGTTACTTGAGTAAAAATTGCGCCATCTCCCTAGCAAGCAGCGGAAAAGCGCGATTGACTTTTACGATAATGTTTCGAGTTTAGTTCAATCTTTTGGTTTTAATAGCATCATGTTATCTATAAACACAACGAATCTTGTAGAGAAATGAAACTGTTAACTTTTGTGCCGGAAAATGCGATGAAAATCACTGTTGGAAGAGTCGCAACCAATGCGAGTTTGCATTGCAAATTTATGAATTATTCTACCGTCAATCTTGTCCGGTGACATTTGTGGAACAGACGCCATTTACCCTCGTATATATGTATAATTTTCTATGTTTATTTTTAGATGTGTTTTTCATATTTGCTTTTCCAACTGCAATGAGTTTTCCACCAAAAAATCTGTTCGTACTTTCTGTTTGTTTCGGCCTTCTGTACGTTGTTTTTCTCTGTTTGGTTTTTCTCCCACTCTGTCTTAATCTCTTTCCATCTCTCTCTCTCTCGCTCTCTCGCTGTCACTGGCGGGTGCTCTCCGCCTTTCCCACTCTCTTTGCTACACTGTTCCACTTTCGGTGCTAGGAACTGTTTCGCATTCCAAAATCTTTTTATTCCGGTCATTAGCGTTTGTCTCTGTGTTGCCGTCGCGGTTGTTGTAGTTGTTGCTGCTCTACTGATAACAAAACAGAAGCCGCCAGACTGCCTATACAAGAATTCTTCAGGCAGGTATACCTGCTGTTGTAAGGTCTCCGATCGTATAGGGTATTGACTAAATGGAAACGTAAAAGAAATATTAAAAGAAAATATTAATTCTATTTCAAGTGTCTGTTTTTAAATATAGTATCTTCGGCCGAGCAATTTTGTTGATTTCTGTTATATAAAAAATTTTTGCTATCGCATTTTTTTTAAGGAAATGTGATTTATTAGCTTCCATTTTTATCGCACAGAAATATGTTATCAACTGTAAAGCCCTTTCGGTCATATATCTAGCGGCATTTCCTTGTAAAGCGCTGACCACTTTACTATCTAGAAATTGACAAGAAATATTTATCACGGGCGCATAACGAAGGCAACACAAATGCGAAATTAGTTTGTTATGTAAGAGTTTTATCTATCATAATTAAAATGCGAATCGAATCAATTGAAAAAACCTCAATTACATATCAAATTGATTTTAAAGCTCATAATTATAGATGTTTATTGAAGCAGTTGAATTCGTTATGAGCTCATCTTTCCAAGAAAAAAAAGAGTTCACAAATCAAATTCAATTTTATGAGCATGTAAATTTTGTTTTAACTGACTCTATTTCGAGTTCAAAGCGACGTCTAATCAGGGACGTAGTTGGGTAGATGGTGCTCTTGCTCTTAATTCCTAGCTTCCCTCAATTTCATAAATCTGGTCAAAAACAAACAAAATATGAAGCCCCGCTGGCCAAAGTGGGACATCAGTGTGACGCAGCTTTCAAATTGGTAGTGGTTAGTTATGTGCTTACCTCTTACACCCTCCCCTAAGTTCCTAGAAGTCGGTCGGGACTTGTGGCTAAGTTGTAAAAGGATTTTGCGTTTATATGTTTTTGGCTTCTTAGCTCTTGCGGCTTTAACCTCAGCTTTGGGACACCTGTGCAAACATTAGAGAGTGACTGCTCGTTGCTGGACTAAAAAATGTCACAAATGTCGTTGTCGCAGTTCGGACTTATTCGATATCCTATATAATCTTCACCAATCAATAGGATTACTCAGTATCGATTAAAATAAAAAGCGATCAATAGATAAATAGATGGATGGATATAAAGATATGCTGATAAGCAGTTACCTAGCTACATAGCCGATAGATGCGTAGATGGATAGACGGATATCTTCTATCGAGCTATTTCGTTCAATGTAGATGCCAATGGGGAATGTGATTCAGGTTCTCATTCAGCCAGAATTTGCGCCAGTTGGCTGGATTGGTTCAGTCGGAGTAAATACGGCAGTGCTACTTGTGCGTCTTGGCTGGATAACCACATTGAACCGGTTCAGAATGCCTGTAACCGGTTATTTATTTGTATATTTGCATTTGCACTTGTGCATATTTATGCATATGTCTGGCCTGCAATTGGCTTCGTTTTGTTTGACAAATGGCTTCCACATGGAATCGGAGCGAGTCTGGTCCTATGGTTAAAGAGTTAAACAGACGCTCATTTCCATTATGTTTCGATATAGGTATAAGTATCGGTATAGGTATAAGAATATCTCTATATATTTATCGATCGCTGTATGCATGCAAATGCAATGCATTTGGTGTATGATTCGGTCGAGTGCAATTATGAATTGCATTTCGAACGAATATTTGTTTGGCCATAAAGACAACATTTTCTTGGTAGACGTCCAAAAAATAAATGCGTCTATTGGCTATAAACAAATGACGCTTTAAATATTAGCATTGCACTAGTACAGAATGATAGAGAGAGAGAAAGAAATAATTTTATTATCTAATATAAAATTATATAATTATCAATGCATCCATTCGACAAATAACCAGCCACAATATTCCACAACTTAAGAATACGCATTTTATAGAGATATTTTATATTATAAAATCATTCGAAAATTCGTACAGAGTATCTTGCAGTTGGGTGCGGCTTCTTTTCGCTTGACCTTTAAATTTATTTTCGCTAATATGAACTTGAACGTGAATTTGATGCAGTCTGGACGAGTGGCCTTCGGCTACACACGACGAAGTCCTGTCGAATACACATGTCTGCAT
>JABVZY010000350.1:5682845-5715162 GCA_020883555.1 Drosophila nannoptera | reverse complement strand
GGGTCCTTGCGTGTATATCGCTGTATAAGAACTGTGCATATCATTAATAAGGTATGAACAGAAATACATGTTTTATTTTAATTTTTCATCTATTTAACATTTTGCTAACGAAAATTATTATGTAGTTTCATTGTAGCTTCTTTTCATTAACAAACGCAACATTAGCTAGAGAAGCAAATATATTCGTGTAGTCTTTGCATCTACTAGCAAGAAAACGTTAATGAAAAACTTCCATATTTATTATATTATGTATAGTTTGTGGAAACAATAACAAATTACGAATAGATTTTTCGACTAATTATGTACTGTATATCATTTAGATATAGGATTAGCATAACAGATCGTAACAGAATATGGCTATATATCGTAGTATCTTTATATTTAGCGCTCCCTCATCATCTAATAATTCACTTCACCAGCTTTTGCAGTAGTATTTGTCTTTATGTTGTTTGTTTCTAACAAATTCATGTCTCCACTGTAAATGCTCTTTTGCAAAAACTAATTTCTATATGGCAGTTAAGTCAAGCACTTAATGTATTAAACAATTGAATCAGGTGTAAAAAACAAGTAGTATATTAATAAATGTATGTATCTATATCATGAATTTAAGCGATCGAAAATGGTTGACGCATTACCAATACTGTTGTTCTCTTTGTGTGTGATGAGTGTGTGTGTATGTGTGTGTGTGTGTCTGTGTGTGTGAGTGTGGGTGCATAGTTCGGCTAATCGATTTCTATGTAGCACTTGTTTTAAGTGATCTTTTTGCTTAGTATTTAGTTAACAGTTAATATTAGATATATATTATATACAGACACACTCGCATATCATTGGAAAACACCGAACACTTTTTTTATATATTTTGATGTAATTATATGTGTATTTCTGGTAGTTTGTATATATATATGAATATTTTGTTCCGTTTTGTTTTATCGTTCTCAGATTCTCCTTTCGACAAAAAGTCGTTAAATGTATATTATATATGGATATATATTTCAACACATCTAAAACAACAAAATTGATATTTTTCTGATTTAAATATCGTTTTGCCGATTCTATACGCATATTTTCTGTAGATACACTTCGAAATATAGTATTGCCAGTAACATTATAGTTTTAATGATAATTTGATTGACTACACCTATGAGATTTCTTTGATTCTATTATACTGCACAGGGCTTTTGGAGCTCTTTCGATCGAATAACTTTCATCTCAATTATCTGTAGAAATCAAATGCTATATATAATTGTCTAAACAATTCACTGAACAAGAGTTACATTTTAACAAATTTAATCATTTTCGAATATGCAGTACTAGACTCTTCAAATTCTCAAAAGAAAAAAATGAATATACTTCTTGGTTAATTTCGACTACGTGTTGATAACATTTGCGGTGAAGTTAAACTTAATGGCCTGACATTGACCTGGTTTTATTGTTGTGGTCGCTGTTTTGTGTGGCGAGCTTCCTAATGCCACTTAAAGACCAAACCCGATGGCTCGTTATACGTTTCCTTTGCGCAGCAAGACAAATATTTAAATGGTCAAAATAAAATACAATTAGTTTTTCAATTCGATTTATATACAGAATAACCATGTGTGTATCAATTTATAAATAGTTTCAGATAAATGTACAAAAAATTATGCAAAATAAATACGAAATCAATGGACCGAGTACATAAGACTTCATGGAGCTGTACAAATGTATATGAACGTACATGCAAATTAATTTCAATTAAAGCTAAAGTTTGGCTAAAAAGAATACATCGGCATTTGATTGGGAAATTTTTTAACTTAAAACTAAATAATATCTAAACAATTAAATAATAACAATTAACAATGTACATATAGCGAAATTATACACAAGTGTAAATATTGCAACATATTATAGATAAAATTCATTAGACGTTAGGCGTGGCGAGCACAGATAGATTTTACTTAATCGATATCAACGTGGAAATGAAAAAATATTTAAAGTCGACATAACACGAAAATGGAAAATGGAATGTGTGGCGTATGGGATTTTCTTTTTTTTTTTCATGTGTATTGGGAGCGTAAGAGAGCGTATTTGTAAGGAAAGAGTGGCTATGAAAGCGCCGTCATGGTTGTGTTTGCATAGTATTTGTCGATGAGATTCACTTGGTCTTAGTACCATTCAATTTCGCTGGCTTACCGGACGTAACAAACGGACCCACGTAGTTACTGGGAAACAGTCCTGATAAGCCATTGAGCTCGCCCCGCCACCATTCCGGCTCATCGCGGCCCAGAACGCTGATGATGTCGTCCTTTTCGAACGAAAGTTCATCATCATTTTGTGCTTTGTACGGATAAAGGGCGATCACTTTGTCTGCAAAATTTACAAAATTAATTTCTTTTCATATTTATATGCAGTGTCTTTTCTAATTAACCTAAGATCTGTTCCGTCATTTCAATACGACTTCCAGAGACGGGTGTATTGCGGCCACTATTGCGTCCGCCCTGTAGCACCTTAACATAGGTAGCCGGGAACCAACCGATTTGACGTCGCCTGCCTTTGGCTTGTAGCTCACCCTCCCACCAGCCGGAGTCAGTTTTCTTACGGATCATAATTAGCTGTCCACGTGTCAGTGATAGCTGTTCGCTGCTCGTGGCTTCATATGGCGCAATAACTTGTGCTATCTCCGAACGTTTGGCGCGCATACCCTGAAATGTAAACAATTTAATGCAAATTAGAAACAACTTATGGCACTTGAAATGTGAGAGCTTGTGTGTAAACTATTTACGGGTGTCATGGAAGAGGTACGTGACATGGGCCGGCTGTAGCTTTCGGCCGGTTCGCTTTGTGACTTGGATTGTGTGTTTATCTGCGATACTTCAGTGTCGAGATCTTCGTTCGTGTGCGACTCCTCCTCCGCAGCCTGCGACTGCGGATGCGACTGCGCCTGGGTCTGCGCCTGCGGCTGTGACTGCATCTGTTGCGGCTCTGTTGTATCTGCCTGACCAGCATATGCAACACTAATGCCATTGTGTGTGCTCTCCTGCAGCAGCATGAAGTGTTTTGATGGTTTCGGGGTTTAGCAAATGAAAATCAGTGGATTAGTTGATGAGCACATGATGGTTAAACACAATTAAAGCCTTATTCTATTGTAGAGGGAAGAATGCTTGTTTTGTCTGAGAAGCCGTTTTGATCGGACAAAACAGCCCAAGAACAGATGAACTTCTCGCTTGCGTTTTATATTATTGGCAGACTCACCTGTTCAACAGACTCTGCCTCACCAACAGCAGGAACAGATTTCACAGCAGCTGTACCCACATCCGCCTTTTGCACATAGTTGGATGGGAACATACCAGTCCTACTGCCAATAGTGCCAGTCCACCATTCACCCTCCTTTTTGATGACCATAACCATTTCACCAGCGGCGAAGCTCAGGTCACCTTCCTCAGCAGATTCATAAGGATATGCGGCTATATAGTATTCAACATCCCCTGCAACAGGAGTTACACTAGCAACAACGGAAGGTGCCAACTCTGATTGTGTGGCCAAAGCGTTACTATCCAAATAACTATCGGTTACATTTCCAGCCTCAGTAGCTTCAGCTGGCACTGTCACTCCAGATTCAGTGGCCAATGTCGTCGAATCACCCAGTTTTTCAACATAAGACTCAGGAAACCAGCCAGTATGACCATTAATCTCACCAGCTAACCAGCCAGGCTCTGCGTTCTGCTCTAGTGGCACCAGTATTATGTCACCTGGTACAAAGGTAATCTCCTCAGCATTACGTGCATTAAACTCATAAACAGCCCTGTATTTGACGAAACCTTCGGGGGCTGGTCCGCTTAAATCGACAGCAACTGACGTTGCGGCTGTGTCATTGCTTAAACCATAGCCGGCATAAGCATCAGCAACGGGTGGCACGCTAGTTGCAGTGCTTCCCCAAGCGCTGCCGGTATCCCAAGCTGTCGTTGCGCTTATCGACGCTGCCTCATTCTTGCGATTATATTTCAATTCCAGCACTGCGGTGCGTTCTACATCATATTCTTTATAGAGATCCTCGCATTTGGTGATCAGCGAAGAGAGTTCAGCTTTCACTTCTTGCATAGTTATATCGTTCGAATTGAGATCCTCTTTCTTGGATTCAATTTCTTTTTTAATGTTCTCCACCTTATCCTTGATCTGTTTGATAAGCAGCTACAAAACATTAAGAATAATAATTATACTTCTTGGTTGTTTCATTTCACTGAGACCTGACTAACCTGTTTGTGCGCAAATGCTGTGTTCAACTGTTCTTGCTGTGTATTATCGCCGACGATGCCACCGCTGGCTTTGCTCTTTGCATCCCACTTGGCGCGCTCCTGTGTTAGCTGCAGCAGTTTGGCATTTTGTTCCTTAATTCGCGCTTTTAACTGCGACATTTCGCTCATCGAAGTGTCGCGCTGAGTGCGCATTCCATCAATCACGGATTTGACATTGGTCACCCCGGCTCGAGTATCGCATATCTTTTGTGATAGATCCTTGATCTATGGGCAAAACTCAATTAGCTCTATTTGGTGGTCATATATTATAACCAACAACAGACCTTTTCATTCAATGTACTGAGCTCCACGTTCAGTTGAGTATTGTGTGCTTTCTGCTTGAGAACACGCTCCTGTTCCCGTTGCTTTTGTGAATTCATTTCCGCAATACGTGCTTGCTCCCATTCCTGCTGACGCTGCTTCTCTAATTCCCTGTGATTAGTAAATTATAATCGATATACTCACTAGAGTTGTGTCTTGCATGATAACTCACTTTCTGGCTGCCTCCTTAGCTTCCAACTCACGTTTGCGTTGCTCTTCTTTCTCTTGTTCGATCTCTCGTTGGCGCTGTAGCTGACGCTCCAATTCCTCTTGTTGCTTACGCTCAGCTTCAAGACGCGCTTTTTCTCGCTTCTCAGCCTCTTCGCGTTCCTTCCGCTCGCGCTCTTCACGCTCCTTGCGTTGCTGATCCTCCATTAATTTACGTCGCCGATCAAGCTCAACCTTGCCCTTTTCATAGTTTTCCTTGCGCTTATCCTCAAACGAAGCTGAACAAAATCCATTAGATTTTAATTGTATTCTAGAAATAATTATCTCACAACATACTTTGGGGTAAGCCGGCAGATGGATCCCCATCAGACATGACAGCTCCCTGTGAAGAAACCGACGTGTGGCGCGAAGCGGGCTGTGAGCCAGGACGTGAGCCTACTCCAGACACGGAGCCGGGTCGTGATTTCATCTTGCGCAAACTCGGTGGCACCCATTCAAGAGGCAAGCTTACCGGTATCTTTTCACCAGCCATAGCCTTCTCACACAAAAACATGGCCAAAATGAACTCGTCACAACTTAACCGTCCATCACCATCTATATCAGCAAGCGTCCAAATCTGGGCTAACGTCACCTGAGGCAGCTTGCTCTGCACAAGGACGCTGCGCGCTTGGGCTCCAGTCAAATACCCAGATCGGGTGCGGTCATTGGCATTAAATACCTGCGTGTATTTACGTTTCTGCGCCGGCTGTACAGCCCACTCACCTTGACTAATGACGAAAGTAAGTATTAAAAGTGGCTCATTACAATCTAACTTTATTGGATACTCACGGCGACTCGATGGAGGGAGCACGCTCCGAAATGGACATATGACGACTAGGTGGATTGCTTTGCGGCGGCGAGACAATCGCTGCAGGCACAACAGCAACCGGAACAGGAACTGGTGCCGGCGGTGCAATTGGCTGCACAATCGGTGTCACAATTGGAGCAACAATTGCTGGTACACTTGGAGGTGCAACAACAGCTACAGGCATCGTTGGAGGCGCAGTTACCATGCTTTTTAACGGATCTATTGGACTCATCGCACCCACTGATCCGCGTGGCGTCATCGTCGGTGTCATAGTGCCATTAGCATCCGTTAAAGAGCTAAGCAATGTCGGCGGCAACGTTTTCGGTACTTCCAAACCACGGAGTTTTAGGTTTATAAGCTTGCAAGCTATGCTAAACTCATTGATGTTCATTTTTCCGTCAGAATCAGTATCTGCCAGTGCCCTAAATATACAACGAATACGCATTAGATATAAGTATGAGAATGGAATTATAAAGGCTATTATCATTTAACAATAAAGTGTCTACCTTAATCCTTTAAAAGGTTTACAATCTAAACCTAACAGACGAAATAGTCATAATAAAATTATATTTAATGAACTTATACAATATGATGTATAATATTAGAATTTTTTTATAAATTCATTGAACATAGAAATACTCAAATATTTATTAATGCATCGCTTTAATAAATAAATAAATAAGATGAATAGTTCTCATGTTCTTATCTTTGCCAGCGTTGCATACCGGATAAATATTCGTACATATGTACATTTATTTATGAAATGAGTCAGTTCCGTTACTCACCATATTTGCCCCAAGATGAGTGGCGGTAACTGCGACTGCAAAAAGAATCCTTTCGCCTGGGCACCTGTCACAAATCCGCCCTGTGGTTGCAGAGCCTTAAATTGCTCCTGGTACTTTAGCTTTTCACGCTGGGTAACAGTCCAGGGATCGACTGCGGGATTCATTGCGCTATATTCCTTTCTATTTTCCTACTTGAACTGCAAACTTTGGAATACACTGCACTTCCCTTAAATATGTATGTGTATTATTCGTAACCGTCTTTGACTCCCTCACACCAAACACAAGTTTTCTCGCAATTGTGAGTGAGTGTTTTGTTCTTGTTTAATGCGCTCTCTTCGGCCGCTGAGTACACATCAAATACATGTCATGCTCCTCTCCACTGCTCACACACACATTTGCTCGTGTTGGCCTACGCTCTTTTACTATTGAGTATCCGTTTTGCTCCCACCACCCCAAATTTTTCACAATGGATTTTTATGGTTTAGCTAAAATGTGATTGAACACTGTTTGAGCAAAATATATATCATCTTATCTAACGACAACTACAACAGATAATAAATGAACATTCCATCTTCCAAACTATGAAAATGTTTTAGTTATATCGAAATGTGTCTGTTATTTGGTGGGCGTAAGAGTTCTGAAAAAATTCATATATTTAGGGTACTGATATTGATTTCTAATTCAAATATCTGTTGTAGTTGTGGGCAAGACTATAGATTCACACTAGTCCTTACTTTTCATTTAGTCACAAATAATTTATTAAGTTTACGTTATGGTTTAACTTCGTTTTGTCGTGGAAATTAAATGTTCACGAACCAAGCAAAAAGAACTACTCCTCAGGGGAGCGAACTAAATGAATCTACATTGATTCGGGATGTTCATTTACTAGTTTCAGTCTATTGAATATAGCGCATTCCAAAAAATATGTTTTAAAACTGACAAAAAATTTTAGTAGATTAATACATGTACACAAATCTAATTAATAATTAATTATAATATTTATATTTGTAGCATAACAGTTGTCGTGGTGGTAATAATTAAGAAAGATACCCTGGTTTGAATACTGTCTAGTCTCAAATGATGGAGAATTAGAGTTGTCGTCTACATGAAATCATCGATGACTTATCGATAATTACCTAATTCCTAACGTCAACTTTAGCGTTCTTTTCTTAACGAGCACGTGTGAGAATTGGTAATATCCGCTACGGTGAAGGCATGTAAAATCTCTAACAAAATGTCGGAAACTTCAGATGACGAACAAGCGAATTTGGAAACTAGTGGGGAAGAATTAAGCGGAGATGAAGAAAATGAAGAAGAACAGCAAAGTGACAATGTCGACAATGAAAATGATGAAGATGAAAATACAAGTGCTTCAGATGAAAATGTACATGATGAGATTCCCAACAGTGAAAAGCAACTCACATGGAAAGACTTAGTAAATGTCTTCAAATAAAGCAGTCTATGGACAATTTAACCTTATATTTCGACATTAAGGGTCTAAACGATGTCTTATGCAAGGCGTGCGAGGAACTAAAATGGAAAGCGCCATCAAAAATCCAGAAGGAGGCGGTACCCGTTGCACTTCAAGGCAATGATATTATCGGTCTGGCCGAAACTGGCTCGGGCAAAACCGGAGCGTTTGCCCTACCTATTTTGCATGCACTACTTGAGAATCCACAACGTTATTTCGCTTTAGTCTTGACTCCTACACGTGAATTGGCTTTCCAAATAGGCGAACAATTCGAGGCATTGGGTGAGTATTTTATTAAATACATAAACTATAGTGGCGGTCAATTAATGATAACTCACTTGTTGTTTTATTTAACGTGTTCCCTAATTGATCGCTATTGTAGTTACATTGTTACAATGATGTAAAAACTTATTTGATTTTATGAAAATATGAAATTATTTGTTTATATTCGTCACTACCTCTGAGTTAGTATTTTGCCCTTAAACAATGTAAAGAACCGGAACCTATAATTCAATCAAGAATTCGTTTCTTCTACACAGGTAGCGGTATTGGCATTAAATGTTGTGTTGTGGTAGGTGGAATGGATATGGTTGCACAAGGCTTGCAGCTAGCAAAGAAACCTCACATAATAATTGCTACTCCAGGACGTTTAGTTGACCACCTTGAAAACCTGAAGGGATTTAATCTAAAGGCTGTCAAGTATTTGGTCATGGATGAAGCAGATCGCATCCTGAATATGGATTTCGAAGTAGAGTTGGACAAGATTCTAAAAGTGTTACCACGTGAGCGGCGCACATTTCTATTCAGCGCTACAATGACAAAGAAGGTTAAGAAGCTGCAGCGCGCATCACTTAAAGATCCCGTTAAAGTGGAGGTATCGAACAAGTACCAAACAGTAGATCAACTGCAGCAGTATTACCTCTTTATACCAGTTAAATATAAAGACGTATATCTCGTACACATACTCAATGAATTGGCAGGCAACAGCTTTATGATCTTCTGCAGTACATGTAATAATACAGTCAAAACGGCGCTAATGCTTCGTGCCCTGGGACTGGCAGCAATACCGTTGCATGGCCAAATGTCGCAAAATAAACGATTGGCAGCTCTTAACAAATTCAAGGCGAAAAATCGCTCCATATTGATATCTACTGATGTCGCTTCGCGTGGCTTGGACATTCCTCATGTGGATGTGGTAATTAATTTTGACATACCCACCCATAGTAAGGACTACATACATCGTGTCGGCCGAACAGCTCGTGCGGGTCGTTCCGGCCAGGCTATCACCATTGTTAGTCAGTACGACATAGAGCTATATCAGCGTATTGAGCAATTGTTGGGCAAGCAGCTCGCGCTGTACAAGTGCGAGGAGGACGAGGTTATGGCGCTACAAGAGCGAGTGGCAGAGGCTCAGCGCACTGCAAAACTGGAGCTTAAGGATCTAGAGGAAAGTAAGAGTTATAAAGGCGGCAAAGGTGGTAAACGTGCCGCTAACGGCGACGTAGATGACTCCGAACAGTTTACAGGAGCACGGAAGCGAATGAAACCAATGGGGAAGAACAAGGGTGGCGCCCGAGCCGGAGGCGCTGGGGCCAAAAAGAACTGGAATAGGGGCAAAAAGAGGAACTAGCTTTTAATATTAAGAGTTAGTTTGTTTATAAGCGAAAAAATATATATTTCAATTTGTATACACATCTTCAATCTTCAATTGTCTAAATATTTAAAAGGACTCGATCGCTGCTTTTTTTACACGTAATAATATCCAAAATATTTTATAATAAATTGTTGGTATGGAAAACCTTGTCGCAGCCGGAGCAATTGTAATTTCTGGGCATTACACATTCTTTAACATTTCCATAACCGAAATTAGGGTATAATTGTTTCCGTCAATAGGACAATGCGAGGCCAGATCCCAGACTTTTAAAATCAGGTCCTTATTGTTTGTTTTGATAGCATTGTTAGCAATATAAATTATAAAATCTTTAGGTACGGGAAACTCCTGACTGCAGAAGAGATTTTTTAGACCTGATGTATAGTTATACCAATCGGCCGTCGCAAGAATTTGGAGCAAATTTTTGGTTAACGATGGATATAACTTTCCAATATATGGTACCCACAGATGTTTCATGAAGTGGAAGACAGCTATTTGAGGACTTACTTTAAAACGCAAAAAGAGGTGATACATATTCATAATAATAGGTGCACTATACGCCATATATAAGCTGCAATCCTCAACCATTTTCAATAAATGCGATATCATACCCCGATTGCCGTAGATCTCGCCGAATGTCATAAAATATTTACGGAATAAAATTCCGTGACGCAATACCGTGCTGTAGATATCACACAACTTATCCGTTTCCATATAATTGAGATAATGCTGCACCCCCCTTGGGTCTCTTAAACTGTGATAGCAACAGATTTCATTGCATTTACCATCTAAAAATCGCCAGCATCTAATGGCAAATAAGTTCGACGTATTTTTATACCCCAAGTATAAGTCCCCAAGTTCGCGACCCACTGTATGAATTATATTACTATTGGCGACATTTCTTGATTGGTGCTCAATTTCCTGATTATTAACCTGATGCTCTGTCCCCTGCAGGTTAGCCTGTTGCTGTTGAAAATTCGTTCCCATTGGTTTCGTTGTACCAGGAATCTCTGACAGTTGAACTTCTACCCTACATTGCAGCAACGCAGATTTCTGCATGTCATATCTATTGGGCATGCTGGTCGTGTGTGTTTTCTTTGTTGCAGTAATAGCAGAAAGTACAGGATGTGGTTTAACACATTCGTCTGACTTCTCGCACACTGACTGCGGTTCCTTGTTTTTTTGCTGTATAACTATTGAATTTTGAGTTCGATCTTTATGCTGATTCAAAGTTGTGTCATTGTCATTTTCAATCCCAAATAGTTCGTCATCGCCATCCCACGACGTATTTACCGATAAAACATCATCGTCACAACTATGATCTGCGTAATCATCTTTGCCGAGCGTCTCTAGATTCAAACCCGTTCCACCCAATTCTTTTGGTAAGTTATCTAAGATCCATTGATCCGTTATATGATAATCAATAACACTTAACGTCTCATTATTTGAATTTTGCAAGCAAGGATCAATTTCTAATAGCCGAGTAATGGTATTGCGATCGTTCGTCAATACGCCACTAAGAAACGTATTTTCGCCAAGTAGATCAGTGGAGCAGTGCACCTGATCAAAAACATCCATGTCTTGTAACTGAGAACTGGCAGGGAAATCGGTATCATTAAGGCACGTGTCCCTCTTACTTATTCTAAAAGTTTCTTCTGATCGTGTTGAAGACTCTGCAATACTTTGAGATTCTGTCAGCCGAATACTGGCCTTGCGCTTATCATCAGATGACAGAATAAGGCCGGAATCGGTTTGTGTATCCGGAATAGTGGCCGGTGACATATCAATTGAAGACGCATTTGATGTTATCTGTGGTAGTAAAAGAAATAGATTAGGGGGTACGAATATTAAGCACAGCGTAAAATAAAATTACATAATTAATTTGGCATACCAATTTTTGGCTTAAGTTTAATTTCACATTTGCTGTTTGATCCACAATTTGCGGTTGTTGTATTTTGTCAGCGCATATTGATTGGGTCGGCTGATTAGCGATCTTCCTCGATATCTGAATGGAAAGAGAATGTCATTATTTAACTTCTGAATTTCGTCTCGACTACATACCTTTCTAGGTTGGTCTGCATCCAAATCTTCTTGTTCACACTGATCACAACTACCTGAGTGCGCTCCACCTACATCATCGTATGAATTCCTTTTTCTTTTATAACTGCACTTTGATTCTTGTATTTTAATATGCTTTAAGAGCATTGGCTGCTTCCTCTGTTCATTAGCGATTTGATGAATCTCTGACTGCTGATCATCTCTATCCTTTCGCAGCAACACACCATTCTCTATATCTAATACACTGGCTAAGCTACTAATTTCCTCCGTCGCATTAGTAGCAGGAAGAATAGCCTGTGGCATATCACATTGCTCTGACGTCTCACACGCTGATTGCGGTTCTTTGTTTTCGTGGTGCATTAATAATTCATTTTGAATTAAATTTTCGCATTTAGAGTAATAATTTGCATTTTCAAGTTGTTCGTCATCGCCATTCAACGATGTAGTTTCGTCTTCATATTCATTATTCCTCAGCGTCTCTTTTGGCAAATGATCCAAGATCCGTTGATCCGTTGATGATACGTGATTACCCACATCTCGTAACGAATCGTTATTTGAATTTTGTAAGCAACCAACAATTTCCATAACACCTGATGGCAGAGTTTCGGCATTGCTATCATCTGCCAATAACGGTGGAGTAGTAAGGGGCAGATGATCAATAACATCTACGTCTTTTAACTGAGAACTGGCAGGGAAATCGGGCTCATAATAAACTGTCTCCCCCGGCCTACATGTGTCTTTTGATCGTTTTAAATACTCTGCAAAGCTTTCAGGTTGAGTAATTCGAATATTGCGCTTTTCATCAGAGTACTGAGTAGTGCCGAAAATGCTTTTTGTATCCGGAATAATAGCCGGAGTCATATCAATTGAAGGCATATTTGGTTTTCTCTGTGGCAACAAAAGAAACCGATTAGGCGGTATGAACTCTAGATGTGCACAAACTACGATTACAGGATTCGTGTTAACTGCTAATTTTGAACGTCTTAATTTGACGTTTTGTTGTTGATGGATTGAGTTTGGGAATTGCAGTTTTCCCAATTTTCCAGCGCTTTGGGATCGTGTCCAACGGCGTTGGACGCCTTCTGGTGGATTTCTTATTTTAATGGTTGTATTAAATAAATTTTCGTTTCCTTGCTTTTCGATCAACGTATGGCGCATTGGTGGGTCTTTTTCTTTGATTGGTTTTGTGAGCTGATTAGCGTTCTTTCCCGATAACTGAATTTAAAATGAATGTTATTGATTAAATATTGTATTTTACTTTGAGTACGTACCTTGCTCATTGGATGAGATATCTTGGTCACTTGCCCATATTCTTTCAGTACAAATTCTTTTTGATTTTGCGCGTCAATCTCTTGACCATCCGAGTTTTTACGATTTGGTTTTCGATTGCCCTTTGAAGGAAATGCTTTTGACGTTGGTTTTCTAGTATGATTGACTTGGGATTCTTTTAGATGTTGAGACATCAATGACAAATTGTTAACATTTTGGTCAATAGGCTCGTGGTTAATTTTATTGCGTCGCCCTCGCTTACCCTTTACCCTGCTTTTCCGTTTTCTGCGATTCGTCGGATATTTTCGCTCACTTCTCGCAGCCCACGTTTTTAGCAGTTGGTCAACCTATGGAACAATATAAAATGATAAATAATTGCTACATCTCAATTCTATGGTGTACCTCAAATTACATTTTCAATATGTATAAAAGGATCTGGTGCAGTTGTCATACATGACCAAAAACTTTCGTAGCTTTCCTGCCATTCTTCAGAAGTGTACTTTTCTTTGCCTGTCTGATGCACAATTTGCGACCACATCCTTACAATGTCTCGACGACGCATTTCTTCGAATTCACTTTAAAATTTGATATATATATATATATTACACTATTTACTCTTCCTTTTCCACGTGAAAATGCGAAATGTGATTTGAAACGATTCGATAAGCTTCGTTATGTCGAGGATACTTACACACCAGAGATACTTTGCGATTTGTCGATATCAATACAATATAAATTTACATTAAAATTTCAAATAAATATTAAACTATTTACTCTTCCTTCTCCACGTAAAAATGCAAATTATGATTTGAAACGATTCAATAAGCTTCGTTATGTCTAGGATACTTAAACTTAAACTGCAGAGACACTTTGCGACTTGTCGATATCCATAAGCAAATTTCGATAACACGCTTCATATTTCAAATTCTTTGAATTTATCTCTGATAGGAAAAAGCAAGCATAGGTACTCCAATAATGTATTATCTTCGAGCCATAGAGCTATAGACTACATTTGATTTACATCTTTTATGTAAATCAGTAGTTGTAAAATGAGAATGAGAATATGTATATACGAAACGCAGCATAAGTATGCTGCAAAAGCAAAACGAATGTCTTGGCACGCACCTCGTAATACACAATTTAAAAGAAAATACAACAATAAGAATGTAAGCTCTCTCTTTCCCTCAGTTTACTTGAATACATTGGCAATATGATTGTCAAAAATTTTTTTCGTTTGCTCAAGCTTAACTACAGTTAGTATCTTTTGGCACCCAACTACGAACGCATCGCTATGTTCGCCCTCTCTATTGGACGACGATTACTCTTTGCTATTGGTGTTTTTGTACTGACGATGTTTTTTTTTCGTTTAACCACTCATGAGCTTAGCAGACATTTATATCGGAATTTTTTAAAAAGTCAGACCATCGAGGTCGCGGATATTCTATTATCGAGCCATAAGCCTCATCCGGGCAAATCCATTTTCTTCCACGAGACCACCTGTAATCACCAAACATCACATTTAAACGAAATGAATCTCACGGCACGGCAAGCTTGTGCCATAGAATCAGCCGCTCTTAACAATCCGAACTTCCAAGCGTTTCTGTTATTTTCTTGTCCAACTAAGTATCCCACATCGGAACGTCAAAAACTACTTATTAACGCGATTAAAAGCTACAACAATGTACAGATTCGTCAGTTGAGTTTACAGAACTACGCAAAAGATACTCCGATTGAAGAATGGGTTAGGAGAGATGAGCTACGAAATTCAAGGTAAATTTTCGTACAAATTTTTGTCATCTTACTTAATGCGATGGTGTCTTAGTTTTCCAATGCAACACACATCTGACCTACTTCGCCTGATAAGCCTATATCGCTATGGTGGCATCTATCTGGATTTGGACGTAGTGGTCCTACAAAGCTTAGAAAATGTACAGCCGAATTATGTGGGTGGTCAGGATAACGTAACTTTGGGTAATGGTGTTATTAGTCTTGAACCGACTGGAAAAGGTCACGAAATAGCAAAATTATTTTTGGATCATTACCAGAAGCATTATAATGGTGACTATTATGTTGGAAATGGGCCAAGTCTTGTAACAAGCGTGCTCTTGAAATTTTGTGGGAAGAGCATGATAAAAGTAATGCAAGAAGGACGCAAAAGTTGTCAGGGGTTTCGGGTGTTTAATTCCACGGTATTTTACGCAATAACCTGGCCCGAATGGCGACACTTCACGGAACCAAAGTACTTGGATGAGACGATGGCTAGAACTAAAGACTCATATCTAACACATATATGGAATAAAGTATCTTACAATACTCTTATCAAGGTCGGCTCTAACACCGCTCTTGGGAAGTATGCCGAAAAGTACTGTCCAAAGACCTACGCAGCAGCTGGAGAATACTTTTAAATATTGCACGATATATTCATATTTTCTCTTCAATAAACATGATAGCTCTAATCAGCGTGTTTTACGATATCAACAAGCTCATTATAGTGAGCATAAAATAAGATCGTTTTATGGGCAACCATAAGTAATGCCCAGGCCATATGCAATCATTATCTTCGTCTTTGGTCTATTTCCATATCTATTTTCGCCTTGTCATAACGAAGTGCTCTATAATCTAAAAATTATTGAGAATAGTTTAAAAGGAATGAGCAGTGCAGAGTATAACAGTGGTGCAGCTGAGTAAACTTAGATGCATCAACTCGAAATTTCACCAGAAGTGCGAACTCGCAATTAGTATGCAGTTAGAATACGGTTGTATCGGGTCATCATGTTACTCAGCAAAAAAAAAAATAGTTTTCTCAGTGTGGCTCAAGGACGACGTCTGATAATACCGATCTTGGCAATTATTATTCTAGTCCCTGCATTGCAGCAGATCTCAAAGGTTTTATATGATAGTTTTGGGATGGACGACCCATTAAGTAATCAAAATACGATGTTTGATATAGACATGAGGCATTTTGAAGATATATTGTATGCAAACTATCAGCCTGCGCCTGGACGAACAATTTTCTTTCACGAAACAAGCTGTTATCAAAAATCGCTAGATTTTAACGTAATTCAACTAACGTCAAGACAAGCCTGTGCCATAGAATCAGCCGCCCTAAACAATCCCAACTTCCAAGTTTTTTTGCTTTTTTCGTGTCCCACTTTAAATCTCCTCTCGGGTCGTCAAAAACTCCTTTTTAACGCTATTCAGAGCTACAGTAATGTTCAGATTCGACAGTTGAGTATACACAGCTACGCAACAGGTACTCCGATTGAAGAATGGGTTAAGAGAAACGAGATACAAAATTCAAAGTAAGTTTTAATTTAAATTATTAAGACCGCGTGTTAATCTGCTCTTGACATAGATATCCAATAGAACACCTATCTGACCTACTCCGTCTGATAAGCCTATATCGCTATGGTGGCATCTATCTGGATTTGGACGTACTGGTCCTACAAAGCTTAGAAAATGTGCAGCCGAATTATGTGGGTGGTCAAAATAACGTAACTTTGAGTAATGCTGTCATTAGTCTTGAACCGACTGGAAAAGGGCACGAAATAGCAAAATTATTTTTGGATCATTACCAGAAGCATTATAACGGTGAAAACTATTCTGGGAATGGGCCAAGTCTTGTAACAAGCGTGCTCTTGAAATTTTGTGGGAAGAGCATGATAAAAGTAATGCAAGAAGGTCGCAAAAGTTGTCAGGGGTTTCGGGTATTTAATTCCACGGCATTTTACGCAATACTCTGGTACGAATGGCGACACTTCACGGAACCAAAGTACTTGGATGAGACGATGGCTAGGACCAAAGACTCATATCTAATACATATATGGAATAAAGTATCTTACAATACTCTTATCAAGGTCGGCTCTAACACCGCTCTTGGGAAGTATGCCGAAAAGTGCTGTCCAAAGACCTATGCTGTAGCTGAAGAGTACTTCTAAATTTCTAGTTTTTGTATATTTTCGCCAGAAAATTAAACGTTAGCTCAGTGTGTTTTCTGTAAATTAGACGAACATTTTTATCAATAATTGCTTTTAGGCGACCATAATATTAGATAATGTCTGATTAAACGTTAGCTCAGTGTGTTTTCTGTAAATTAGACGAACATTTTTATCAATAATTGCTTTTAGGCGACCATAATATTAGATAATGTCTGTTTTAGCTCATACGTCAATCGTAAAATTTTGAACTTTTGCTAAGTTTCTATTAATGTGCGTCTAATGTGAATAATGTGAATAAAGGAAATTATAAATGGGAAGTGGTTTATTGTCTCAGCTGGGTAAACTAAAACAAACTGCCGTAAAAACGCTTGGTCTCGTGTGTCTATTCTGGTATTGTGTGGCCATACCTGACGTTTGATATTACTGAGCTCAACATTTAAAACAGATGAGATACCTAACGAAGTGGAGGACATATTATCCTCCAATTGATTCGGTTTCGGTTTCATAACCCTATTTCGCTTTGGCGGTATCTGAACATTTGATTCTGACGCATTGGATCCAATATGCATATACTACCTACTATTCTATTTTGTATTCATGTTTATATATATGTTATATATATGTTATATATATATGTTATATATATGTTATATATATATGTTATATATATATATATATATATATTTTTTTTTTTTATTTTTTTTTTTAAATGTGGAATTTTACCATATTTGTACTAACTAACACTTATTCAACTATCTATCATTCAAGCTTGATAGCTTGATGTCGATAACATCATCGAAATATCGCGAAACCCTAATTGCCGCTTTGTCATCATCAGATAAAATTGTCGATGCTTTTATGAGAATTTCTATATACAACTGACGATATATCTGTGAGAAAAGTCAAAACTTTAAGTAAAAAATGTCGGAAGAAACAAAAAAAATCGATCTATCTGGCGATGGAGGCGTGCTAAAAGAAATTCTGAAAGAAGGCACTGGTATAGAAACTCCAAACAATGGTTGTAAGGTTTCGGTTCATTATACCGGCAGACTTGTTAATGGCACAGAGTTTGACTCCAGCGTTGGCCGCAACGCACCTTTTGAATTTGAATTGGGAAAAGGTAGAGTATGATGGTAATTTTTTTATTGAATGAAATTACCATCTGTATTGGTTTGAAAAGGAAACGTTATCAAAGCCTTCGACATGGGTGTTGCAACAATGAAATTAGGGGAACGCTGTATTTTAACATGTGCTCCGGACTATGCTTATGGCGCTGAAGGCATCCCGCCTAGCATACCACCGAAATCCACCCTAATATTTGAGGTATTCAAAAGGAATTCCAACACTAATCATTATTGTATAAGATAATTTTCAAATATTTGCTTACAGTTAGAAATGCTTGGTTGGAAGGGCAAAGATGTCAGTCCGAACCAAGACGGCAGCATAGAGCAAACTATTTTGGAACAGAGCGATAAAAAGCGAACTCCGAGTGATGGAGCATTTGTCAAGGGTTGGTGACTGCCATCGACTAGTATTAGTTGTGCATAGTGTTTAAAAAGTAGTATATTGAACATTTCAGCACACATTTCTGGAAGTTTCGAAGGCCGCGTATTCGAAGAACGAGACGTTGAATTTGACTATGGCGAGGGCAGCGCCATTGGCATAGTTTTGGGAGTCGAATATGGTCTGCAAAAAATGACTATTGGAGAAAAATCAAAGTATATAATTTTAAAATTTGATGCAGTTTTTTGTTAAAAATTGAGCTTTAACTTTTAAAGCAATATTAAGAATATTTTCAGCCAATAGTTTTAATATGTTCACCCCTTGATCAAAATCCACTGTTCGGAATGTTTTTCACATGCAATTATTTTCTTCTTTTAGAAGACAAATGAAATTAATCCAATCTTTTTAATAGATTCAAGATCCAATCAAAATATGCGTTTGGTACCAAGGGTAACGAGGCTTTTAAGATACCTCCGAATGCTACGATTGAGTACACGGTGAAGTTGATTGGCTGCGGCAAGGGCTTGGAGGAATGGAAATTAAGTGATGATGAACGAGTAGCTGAGGCTAAGGTCTACAAAGAGAAGGGCACTAATTATTTCAAAAAGGAGAACTATGAGCTGGCAATTAAAATGTATAAGAAGTGCAATTCTCTGCTGCCAAACATTGATGATAATACAAGCGATGAAGTTAAAGCGCTAAAAGTGGCAACGCACAGCAATATAGCCCTGTGTCATCAAAAGTCGAATGATTTTTTTGACGCCAAGACAGAGGTGAGTATATACCTCAATCTCAGCCTAGCTTATCGGATATTAAATAACAATTTGTTTATAAAAGTGCAATGCTGTTTTGGAATTGGACAGCAACAATGTCAAAGCATTATATCGCCGAGGTCAGTGCAATCTGGTTATAAATGATCTGAAAGATGCCTTGGAAGATTTTCAGAAAGTAAGGCCATTATGGTAAATATTACTTATAGAATTAGCATATTATGTTAATTTTTATATTCTTATAGGTAATACTTCTAGAACCGGGCAATAAAGCTGCGGCCAATCACATAGTTATATGCAAGCAAAAAATTAAGGAAAACAAGAATATAGAGAAGAAGTTATATGCTAATATGTTTACTAAAATGGCTGCTGGTGACAAAGAAGTATAGTAAACCGTAAACAGCAATGCTTACTTAAATGGAATTAACTTTTTGTTATTTATCTCACATTCAAAACTTCAGACGGAGCCCCCACGCGAAAACGACGTCCTCGAAAAGTGTGGTGAATGGTCTGAGGAGGATGCGAAACGCGAAGCTGATTTAACTTTAGAACGCGATAATATTATAATGATTTAAATAACGTGGATTTATAAATTAATCTTTATAATACATACCATTACACTTAAAAAAATATCTCTCCCAAATTATGAAAAGGTATTGTAATGAACTCAAATATGTCTAAAAAACATGTTTAATAAATATATTTACAAATACCATCGGAATCATCACAGCCAATTATTTGCTTATATCGTTTTTACGCGGCAACAGAGTAAAGTCTGGTTTTGGTTCCTTGTCGCGCAGCCAAAGCGGCGACGTTGGAATTTGCGATTTGATGTATTCTGATGCCTTAAAGCAATAGCCTGAGCAAAATTTTTTCCTTTCACTTATGTCGTATACCTTATTCCTTGTAGCGCAGATATGATACTTTCTCGTAGGTACTCTGAAAGACCATTAATTTTATTGTTGTGTAAGTTATATTATAATTTTAACCCATACTTTTCCACTGCGACGTCACAGAGCGGATATCCACAGAGCTTGTTAATATGCCGCTCTTCGACAATATCAGTGTAGTTTTCCGGACCAATTTGAGCTATCTAAAGAGAAACAATGCATTACATATAAAAAAAAGATATACAGCTAAAAAATTACCATTGTAAGAAAGGTTTCTTCCTCAATGTGTGGTTCCAGAAGTGCGATGACAACCTGGTGAGCTCTGGCCAATGCTGCGCGTTTTTTTATAACTGCCGCAATTAATTGTTCCCTTGAAATAATAATTGATTTTAGTTTTCTTCAAAATAATAAGTCATCTAAGCTTACCGCAATTGTTGATTCATTTTATCAGTCATCTTGTGTTTATTTACTTCTTCCATTCATAATAGATATATGTTTGTTGTACAAACATACTATTTGCATCGATTTATCATCTCAGATGAGCAGAGTTCCAAAATTCTTGTTATCGATAAAATGTAATAGCGAGTGATAGTTTCCAATAACATAGAAAACAACAAAAAAGAAAAACGCAAATTCTCTACAAATAGTATAAATATAAGTAGTAACTGCTTAAACCGTGCAAATGGTTTGTGAAAAGTGCGAGTCAAAACTGACAAAAAGTTCAGCGCCAAATCCTTGGCGAACTAGTAATGTTGCAGCTGGTGGGCGAAAAATAAATGAAAACAAAGCACTATCCTCTGCAAAGGAGCGGTTCAATCCACTGGGTAACACCTTAGCACCCTGTCGGTAAGCTAGGAAATTTTATAGACATGTGTATTATTAATTAATTATATGCCTCTCTTTTAGAATTTGCCGACAAAAAGTCCATCAAATGGGCGCACACTACTGTCAAGCCTGTTCCTACAAAAAAGCAATTTGCGCAATGTGTGGAAAAAAAATACTCAATACAAAAAATTATAAGCAGAGTTCAACATAGGCGCAATAGATACATATAATTTTTTGTGATAATGTGCAAAAAATAGCATTACATAGTTTTAGTATATTATGTAGTATGAAAATAAATTACATTAATAAGTTTATCATATAACTGAACTAACTTTCGGTCCCTAATGGTTTCTCACGATCCCGTCGACGCTTAGCGCTCTGCACTGTATTCGAGTAACTGAGGGCATCCTTGTCAAACTCCATTGGCATTATACCCAAATCGCCGCTATAGCGATTCTTTGCGATTTGAAGATATTTCTTCCCACGTACGGAAGTCAACCGCTTATCTTGTATGATTAGCACATTATCGGCCTCCTGGGTAGCTTTCGCAGTGCCGAATACCGAGCTCGTTGTTAGCTCATCTTCCTGGCGTTCTTTACGGGGATGCATTACCAATGTGACGTGCACATTATGCCTAGTTGCAAAACCTCGAAATGCTGCTATAATTGAATCCTGTTCCCAAAACTTATCGACACGATTCGATATGCCCATCATAAACTGCAAATTGTCAATTATCACATGGGATATATCGTGCACGTACTGGGCATGCTCGATGGCCTCCAGAACTGGTTTAAGAGGCTGCTGGCCATGGAAAGTCATAAAGTATAATGGCAGGCGCGCAAACTCTGTGGCCCAGTGGTCGAACTCTTGCAATTTATTATCTAAGGGATATCCAACATATTGGCGTAATAATGTTGCTGCCAAACGTGTATTTCGTATCTCAAATGAACCCCACAGCGTACTAACGCCCTGTATGGCTAGATCTAGAGAGTACTCGCTGGTAAAAGTAGTCTTACCGCTGCCCGTGGGTCCGGTTAGTATGGTAAGCTCTCCCTTACGATGTCCCTTTAGTAGCTTATTTAGCACTGGAAAACGTTTCCATTTAACCCCATTTACCTTTTCTATGTTTTGCAGCTCGCTTAAAATATCATTGCGTAGCGCACTGAATGTGGTAATAGCCTTATGCCGCACAGGAGTGGCCTTGGCCAATATATGTCGCACATTAAGGTGACGCTTTAGAGCTATGTGGGGTGCTGGCTCCGTTTCAGTTGGTCGAATAAGAAGACAGCGCTTCTCATCCATTTTTTGAGCAAACGCACGGGCCGCATCCCAACTATGGGAAGCATCGTAGTGTAACCAAAAGATCAACTCTTTAAAGCGCTCCAATCCAGGCAAACACTCTTGCGGCAGTTGTTGCATCGAATATGGTAAGCAGATGATGCAATCTAAAAATTAAACATTTACTTTCGAGTGACCAGAATAGTTTATATTACGTACGCGACTCAATATTATGTGTAGCTAATACTATAAAGTCCAGTAAGTTGCTCACCAGTACAGCTTTACTCTTGCTCCCACTGCCATGTATAAGAAGACCGGAACACGAGCTGCCTTGAAATGTCTGCTCGCTTCTATCCGTAATATGAAATACCTTTTCGCCAACCACTTTGTTGGCAGCATTTCGTAGCTTAAAGTGCAGCAGTTGCTGTTCCGGCTCAAACAGAGCCCCAATGGCGTTTAGCTGTGCCTCATTTAATCCTCTGAGGCCGATAGCCTTGCAAACCTCAGGGGGGGTATTTATCAGATTTGGAAAACGAGTCACATAATTTTCCATCTTCATTTTAATTCGTTGATAGCCTGTCTGTGGCATTGACTGATAAGCCGGTATAGCAGTCTTTAATAAAACTTTTACATCACAGTGTGGACAAATAAATGCACCTTAAATTAGAGTTGATTGTTAAACTGTATACAAATAAATTGAACTAACCACAAACATACCGGTTCTTTTGTTTATGTAAGCCAAAAAGCCCTGCGCTCGGGATGTTGCTGCAGCTGGCGTGTGTTCACACAGCCGACATTCAACTTGCAGACACGTGGGTCCATCTTTAGCGTAAACGTTTTGCTGTCGCAACTGTTTTTTTAAATCTAAATATTCTTTAGTATCAAGCGCATGTTCCTCTGTTTCAGCACTTGTTGCGCAGTGTTTTACAGTGATGAGGTGTCTGTTTTTATTCACGCGCAACAGCGGCAGTTTAATTGAACTGGCGAGTCTCATAGCACAGGGTGATTCATGTGTATTTTGCTAGTACAGGGTGAGTAGTGAAAGCCGCAATTGGGCGTATGCTAGATTTTATGAAGTGGATTATTTTTAAAAGTTAATGTGTATGAGGACATCGGACATTACCATACATCAACTACCAATAGTCCGAACAACTTTATTATTATGCCACAATAAGCTTAAGGAACTTAATTCTCTTAAATTTGTTTCTAAATAGAAAACTAAGACAAATCGCGAAGCATTATGTTAATAAGACTTTTATTTAGATTATAGTATTACATTGCTCATTATAGGATGATCATCGGATCTTCATGCCTGTCTTTCTACAATATAGTGTCCATCGTAGCACGGTCTTTCAGTCCAGTCCGTCTTCCTGAAATAGAGTGTAAGCCAACTAACATTAATACCAATACAAAATTTTTTTGGTAAATATTGTAAAATAAAATAAATAAATATTGTTAAATAAATCAGACCCCTTCGACCATCATTAAACAAATTTGATTTCTGGTGGAAACCGCAAAAGGTATTTCAAGGTAATCATCATTTGCATATTTTGTTTACAATATATAAATACATAAATTTACCTCTTTCAATAGGACAATCACATAGCCGGCGCTCATTACATCATTGCTACAGTACCTCAATCTGAAAGGAATACATGCAAAACTATAAGTTTAATATTTGATCGATTGTAGTGGATATAAACAGTAGTATAATAAGTTCAGCTTACTAAATGCGTTTCTACATGACAAATTACAGAACAGGTCTGTGAATAGTATCATCATTTTATATTAAAACTTAAACTTTACTATTTTCACTTTTACACCTACCGTATCTGCAATGAATTTTACATTTTTTCCAACGCCATCTTGCATTTTGATTGGGGGAATTTAAGACAACTTGTGTCCAACCTATAATGAAAAAATGGGTCATTACCAAGAACAGAACGTGTGCGACCTCTATTCGCTTTGCACTTTCAGGTTAAATTGAGCTCAGCACGTGTCTTCTCAGTACAGGTCTGTGTCTGTTTAAGAGTTCATCACTATTTTGGAAACATTATATTTGAATAATTCATACCTTTTTATTTGGAAAACATCTCCACATTGTGGCGACAATGAAATCAACTCTGCAATAAAAAGGAAAATTTCAGTTATTCATTTTTACAACAATAACTAAAATCGTCATGTCTTTCATCTTTCTGCCATCAGATTGCCTATTCATCTTTAAATGAACAGATACTGTACGAAACTGCATTGAAAAATACAATGTAGAATCGTAGAAATGTCCGTTCAGTCTCGTCATCAGTCTCATCATTTGTGGCTTTATAAATGACTTAAATTCTTATTTTTCCGACTTCAACTTACCATCTTCCACGAAGTATCAAATATAAATGCTCGTTCAAAGCACGTGGCGTAATCAAGAAATTTTTCGAACCATTCATATCGATTTACTTATCGATAGTATCTCCACAAACAGCTGACTACAAGGGAAGAAAACATACACGTGCAAGTTAATTTAATATTTGTTTACGTCCTTTCATTCTATTTGAAATATAATGGTAAGTATGTGGGCTGAGCTCAAAAAATTTAATGGACACATGATTTTAATCTAATGTAATTAGGGTAAACAAAAGAAGACGCGAAAAATACAAAAACAGAGAAATGCACAACTGAAACGTCTGATGAAGCCCACAGATTCTCGAATAAAGGAGCAATCGCGACAAAAACGAAAAAAACCAATCGATCCCCATGAGATGAAAGTACATGAGGCTACCCAACAGAGTTCCGCTCTATTTTTCCAGTACAATACTCAACTAGGACCACCATATCACATCGTACTTGATACGAATTTCATTAACTTTAGCATTAAAAATAAGCTGGATATAATTCAGAGCATGATGGACTGCCTGTACGCCAAGTGCATACCTTACATTTCGGACTGTGTGCGTGCAGAATTAGAGAAGCTGGGTAACAAATACAAATTGGCCTTACGCATCATATCAGATCCGCGTTTCGAGCGTTTACCCTGTTTGCACAAAGGTACCTACGCCGATGACTGCTTAGTTGAACGAGTACGTCAGCACAAATGTTATATTGTAGCCACAAATGATAAGGACTTAAAAAATCGCATACGAAAGATCCCAGGAGTACCGATCATGTATGTTGCAGCTCACAAATACGCTATTGAACGCATGCCAGAAGCATACGGTGTCAAGTCTTAATACATGTATTAGACATCTTAAAAGCCGTACATCTATAATTTTAATTTTGCGAATGAAGTCTAACCATAAATAAAAGACGAATGTTATAATGTGGCTGATTTCATTTATTAAGGACGCTAGGAGGTTTCGTAATGATCTTAGGCCTCAGCATGCAGATGAGCTGTAGGCTTTGACAGGAAATCTGAATATGCCTGATAAGGAGTGAGGCTCAAAGGCATTTCCTTCCACAAGTCTGGTGTTAGGTAAGCGTAAGTCTTAGCAATGGCTGCATAAGTAGCCTTGGCGAAATTACCCAGTGTGCCGGTGGAACCACGAGCAGAGGTGTAGCAATCTTCAATACCTGCCATGGTTAGCAGCTTCTTGGGGACAGGAGCCGAAACAATACCAGTACCACGGGGCGCTGGGATCAGACGCACCGAAACAGAACCGCACTTGCCGGTAACCTTGCAGGGCACAGTGTGGGGCTTACCAATCTTGTTGCCCCAGTAGCCACGGCGAACGGGAACAACCGAAAGTTTAGCGAGAATAATAGCCCCACGAATAGCAGTGGCAACTTCTTTGCTACACTTCACACCAAGACCAATGTGGCCATTGTTGTCCCCAATAGCAACGAATGCCTTGAAACGTGTACGTTGACCTGCACGCGTTTGCTTTTGGACGGGCATGATCTTCAATACCTCGTCGCGGAGCGATGAACCCAAAAATATGTCGATGATCTCGAACTCTTTAATTGGGAGCGAGTACAGATAGATCTCCTCCAAACAGGTGATCTTGCCTTCACGTACCAAACGACCTAGCTTGGTCACTGGAACCCACTCCTTGATATCTTCCTTGCCGCGCCCGCGCGCACCACGTCCTCGACCACGACCACGTCCACCACGACCACCACGAGAGCCAAATCCACCACGGAATCCACTACGGGCTGGAGCTGCGTCCGCCATTCTGAAATTTAAGAGTAATAACTACTTAGTATTTGTTAGGTTAAGAACGATCATGTGCATCAATCTGATTTAATAAATATGCTTTATTCAGACACCTAAGGCCATCTTTAGACGCGTTAACGCCTTCTGGTGGAAACCGCAAAAGGTATATTAAGAAATCATCATTTAAGCACTCCAGATATTTGTCATTTTTTTTTCATCGCCATTTTGAAACACGTGGTACCAACAGTAGAAAATAATGTGTGTCTATAATCTTTAAATTACAGACATTGTTGAGTAATTGAGTGCAACTGTACACAAGTTTTTTATATGTATTTAACAGAATTACACAAAAAAAAAAAAAATATTCAATTAAAATTATTTAGGTGACTTACTTGTAGTTGTATCAACTGTATTGGGTGAAGACAAAAACCAAATGAACGAAATGTTCAAGGGAACGAGATGACCAGCGCATTGTTATAGCTATCGATATATGCGTTGCCATCGATTGCTGTTCTTTTATATTCAGTTCTTTAAGAGCCGCTAACTCATATCGGTTACATTTAAATTTTTATAAACTTAAAATATTCCATATCTAATTTATTTCTCAGCAAATAATATACGTGTATATTAATTTTGGAGAGCTCTCCTTTACTCCGATAACACCAAACACCATGAAGCATAGTTTCCGTAAATTGAACCAGAATTATTGACAGTATGTATAGTATAATACATTTACATTTCCAAACAATTTCTGACTAGTGTAATTTTATTACATATAAATAGTATGCTATATGTTACATATGTTGAGCCTTTATAGTCTTTCAGCACTGATTGGCTAAATGGGTGGGGGTTTACTTGAGTGTTAAGGAGTGCGCTGGCTAAATGAAAAGTGTCCCTTGATTCCGTATCCGGTTTTCAGGTCTACCGTTGAGGTTGTCAATGATTATGTAGTTTATTTTAATTGAATTTCGTTAGTCATCAATCTAGGGTCCCAAAAATAAATATTGCTTATGGACTATGTACTTTGATAATAGAGCGATAAATATTTTCATGTTGCATGAGGACTGGGCCTAAATGCAATTCGACCACAATATTGACGTATCATTATGTATTGCCACTGCTAATTGATCGTTCTTTTTTTTGTTATAGAATCCTCTAATTATTGGTATGCGTGTAGTAAAGAACCGAATTGCCGGGTAGCTGCCAATGTGAGGCCTTCAGCTCGATTAGTTGCAACAGGGTTCGTCGTATGGCAGCCGCAGCATCACCAGCATTCAGGAACGCATCTCGCACCACGGACATCAACTGTTCAAGCTGCTGAGGGAGTTGTTGCTCCATATCCTGTCCAATGCAGGTCAACACATAGAATAGACTCTCAATCTGCAAGAGAAGTTTTTGGACATTTGTCTCTGTAAATCTTCTAAATAAGCCGATTGCATAGTTATTCACCATTTTCATGGGTTCAATGAGCGTTTTTTACTAACATATCGATATGTATCTTTTGTATGTTCGCATGCTTACCTCAGATAGAGATCGTACTGGTGGACGAACACAATCCTCACAGCATTTGGAGAGTAAGCTCAGCAACACCAAGGGCGGCGGTGTGCCCTCGCTGTGAGTATGTAGCTGCAGTTGGCGTCTCTTTAGCTGACAAAACATTTCCGTAAGAAATGCCATGAAAGCGGTAAAGCGCACCCGCGATGGCGATTTCATACCTTGAATGGCGAACAAAAGCTGACGAAAATATAAGAGTGAATAAATTGTGTTATGTTAAATTTTGCTAAGCTCTTCTCACCTTTTCACGTTCTTGATACCATTGACGGCAAGTGTTGAGCAGTGCCTCGAGAAAGGTTTCCTTCTGTTCTTTAGCGATGATATTAAGACAAAGTCTTGAAATAGGCAAAGCGAATCGACGACTTTCCACGGCACGTTTGATGAATTGTGAAGTCAGCTCCATGAGGCAGCGTGAGTTTAATTTATTCGGATCTTCTAAAGCTGTTTCGATCAAAGTCTGTATTTCCGGCGTAAACTGCCCAATGTCGGCCACTTCGTTTCCAATACCTAGACCCAGCCCAGCCATGCCACGTGTAAGCGCATCGGCCGACGACAAGGATTTGGAACGTTGTAGTGCTGTTCCATTTAAGTAGGGATCGACACCATTCACTTGGTAGGACTGGTGTCCATTATTGTAATACGGGTTGACCTGTGCCGTTTTCTGGCTTCTAGGATCAGGTGCAAACTTTACCCGATTTGTTGACTGTAATCCGAAAGGGTTTCATTTCATTTATTTCCCTCGTAGTTTTATTTTATAAGAGTACGCATAATAATTACTTACGTGTAGTATATTGCCACTGGATGGAGAATTCATTAGCGGTATGTTACCGCCCATCGGACTGTTGGTATGTGTGACCAATATGGATCGATGGTGGCCCGCCTTCAGATTACTTAGAATGGGCATGTTACCAAGCGATAGGCCTGCCTGGCGTCTGTTTAGTATAGCATTCGACGCGGCGGCCATATATTGTTGCTGCTGCTGTTGCTGCAAAATATTCGACCCTCCAGCTATAGGAAAAACGATCGACGAACTGGAAGAATGTTGTAGATGGTGGTTTAGCTCTGTAAGAAGATGGCAAAAGGGATAGATCATGGCATTAAAATTGGTTTGACCATTACCGATTACTACTTAGTGCCTCTGCCGGTGGTGTCGCACGAGTGTTGGTCGTCATTGTAAACTCTTGGGCATTTATGTTCAATTTGTTTGAAATACCCACAACATCTCCATTGCCACCACCACTGCCACTATTACCGCCACCTCCACCGCAAGAAGCAGCGCCATCATCGCTGGCTAACTCGCAGCCGCGTACATCTGACGAAGCACATTTTTACATAAATACGATCATGTGATGATAATTATTATCGAGAGGGTGGATGTCATTATGAAAAAAGAAGAGAGAACATGTTGACATATAAATATAAATAACGGTGTCCAGGCTTTGGGAACACAGAGCTTGCGGTAAAGCAGCTGCCTTTCAAGCGATTGCGGAACATCGCTTATATTCAAATTATCTGCAAGAGGACTTGAATAATTTGCATGCGTATGAGCGAAGCGCTCTATTCTAATGAAAACGGGATCCTGATAAAATGAAACTGAAACTGAAATGTAACGAAACCGTCAATTCTGACTAGTTCTCCTAAAAGTAGTGATGATGAACCGATAACGATTTATTTAACGCTATTTGCGATTATGCAAATAGATTCCATTTATGTTACAATATGTAACATAAATGGAATTTTATTTTTTATATGTTAAACAAAAAAATAGAAAAATTATTGGGAATTCATACATAAAATTAAAAAAAATTAGACAAATGAATTGTGATTGAATTTTATGAATGCTAAACAAGCTAGGCTAGATAGATTAGGTATTGGGACTATATATATGTACATAGAACATACTTGGAGGTCTGTATATATCCATTGCTGGCTTGCCGCGAATTTGACCGGGCTGGTTTCCAGGCACGTTGAACGCCAGACTGCGCCTTTTGTTTATATTCTATAAACAACACATAAATTTTCCATTATATGTAAGTGATCAAATATTATAATGTTATATAAATATATATTGAGCCAACCTGTTGATTTGAGGTACGCACAAAACTGCGTTCTCTGGATATAACACCGGGCAAAATTGGTTGAAAATCTGGAGATTTTCCTATCTTTCGAGCATCGTTCTGTTGATTATTATTATTGAATGTAGTTGCTGAGATTTCCACTTTCTCAGCCATTGTTGTTTTCCTTGTTGTTGTTGATGCAGCTACTCCTTCTGTTTAAACTTATTCTTCTAATTCAAGGCGTTAATCTTTGGTTCTGCGTGTGACTTATGAGTCCCTTCCTATTGTCCGGAATACTTGAAATAATCTTCAATATTTGTTGGTTTTCAATATTTGAGTAAAGTTGTATATATCACAATTATTGTTTTTTTTTTTTATATATATATATTTTTTGTTCTTTTTTATTTTGATTGTCTAAGTGGTACCTAATACAATAAGTTTAATTTATCTTCGTGTAGTTATAATTCCTTTTTTATTTGCGTGGTCTGAAATGGAAAAGAAATATTTTACATATATATATGAATTTTCTCAATATTAACGAATATATAGTGAGAAGTTGACTAATAATTGATTCAAAGTAGATTGTAGTAGATTCAAAAATAGAAAACTGAAGCGCCTTACGTTTCTTATCGAACAGAATGACTTCTATACACACACACACACGCACGTATTTATGTATTCGTGTGTACTTTATAGGTAGGCCGTCAAGTAGCTCTGCGGCTGCGCGTAGGAGTGCAACAAGTTTTAAGGCTGCGATCGGAGAGCGCACTTAAACTGAATGACATCAGCTTCAAGCAATTTTGTCCAACCCTCAAGCCTTTTAAGTAACCATTTATATAAAAGACAGAGTGTGTGTGTGAGTGTGTATTTTTAATAATTTCCGAATTCACGAATGCAGATATTCTAAGAATTGCTGGCTCTGGTAGACACATTCATTTTATAGACGAATAACTGAAATGACTAGTAAAACAGAAAAGAGACTAATACGATTGATTGAGCTTACCTTTTAATGCCATAAACATTTGATCCAATATTTTGTCGAGTATCGTTGCTGTTTTAGCTTCTTTTTATCTGCTTTGTCGCTCACTGTTTCCCTTTCGATGTATTACTCTCTCTCTTTATTCCGTTCTCTCGTTCTCTTGATTGCACGTTGTTTAGATTAAATATTGTCGTTATGGTTTTCGCGTCGTCGTCGTTGTTTTGGCTTCGTATATCTTTGTGCGTTTCTTCATTAACCTTATAGATAGACTCTTCGTGTGTCGTTTAATTATGCTCGGCACATAAGCTGACAATAATAATATTAAAAAAAAAAAGTAAAAAGAAAAAAAAAAACAAATTCCTTTTATTTTATTTCATTTATTTTTAAGTAAAGTTTTTGCAGTCAGGCAGTGTGAACGCCTTCTGTACAACTATGAGTAAGTGAGCTCTACACTTAGTGCTTGGATCGACGCGCTTTCCATACACATTCACATAATCAGGCAATCACCAATGCACACATGCTTGCAAACTCACACACATGCATAAGATCAGATACAGCGGCGCAGAAACAATTGATGATTGTGTCTTGTTGTTCTTTACAGTTGCGGCTGTTTTTGTGGATGTGCCTGTGTGTGTATGTGTTTTGCAAGCAGCTGTTTATACGAGTCGGATGAGTCAATGGGCGATGGTGGAAGTGGAAGGGGGAATTCAGTTGGCTGATGGTTACGCATACGCACCATTGACGCTGACGTCGTCGTCTCCGTCGTTTAGTGCGCCTTCTGCTGCGCTTTGTGCTGTCTATTTTTGGTTTGTTATTTTACTCTTGTTCTTAGGTCGTTGTCAATTATTATGAATGCTTCTCTCTGACTCTTTTTTTATTCTTTTCTTTTTACTTTAAGTTTGCGTTCGTTTTTCGTTTATTTTTGTTTTATTTCTGTTTCTCGTTTTCTAGATCGCTCGCTAGTGCTCTTGGCTATTAGTCACATACGAACACAAACATATATAGACGACGTGTATAATGCCTGGCATGTGAAATAAGCATAGAAATTAATTTATTTTTATGTTTTTCCCTTGCACGCGCATTTGTTTTTCCGCCACTTAATATCTTATAGTTTATATATCTGATAACTTAAAAATTATTCACGCGCATGCATATATATTCATATATATCTCTATATATATATATGTGTAGACGTATTATATTCTTTTTTGTATTTAGACTCCGATGACTATACTCTTCCGTTTCCGCTAGACTGCCGCAATATGGCATCGTCACTTCTTGCGGCGAATGTTCCGATATTAAAATTGTTTGATTCCTTATTGCGACTGAGCATTTTCTATTGGACCAATATGATTTCCGTAAGGCGAGCGTTCTGCTATTTATAAATATAATTCGACTTCTGTCTGAACGCCCAAAAACTTGTGTCTATACTCAATATGAATCACATAATACCAAACGAGTCGTTAGAATAGAATTGAAAACAATTTACCAACTCTACTGCACATTCTTGTCTAAATACATATGCGGGCAAACAAAAATAAATCTAA
>JABVZY010000350.1:5664659-5682769 GCA_020883555.1 Drosophila nannoptera | reverse complement strand
ATAATATATTATATTTATATATATAACACTTTCGATTTTACAATCATTTTTTACAGGTGTTTGTTTCTACATATATTCTACTTCGCAAATCGTTCAACTTTACTATGTATTCTATGTTGATATGTATGTAGTATTTATATAGTATGTTTTGTGAGTATCGTCGGCTTGCTACACTTGATGCGGGATGTTGATTTGCGATTAAACTTAAAAATTAAATCATCGGCGCGAGCGATCAGTTAAGACTAAAACCTGACGAATCGCCGCAGCGCTGAAAAGCTCTTCAGAATATCACATAAGGATGGAGAGAGAGAGAGAGAGAGAGAGAGAGAGAGAGAGAGAGAGAGAGAGAGAGAGATGAGAGCGAACTATTATCGAGAGGGAGAGAGAGATTCGGTCTGTTTGTGATATTTCGACCTATGGTAATACATTGAGACCGCGAGTGAGAGCCGTTCTGCCTTTTGAGGGTTGTCGAGTCTTCCCATCCGATAATTGCGATGATTTAAAAGCAATTGCAATGAAAATTAATAATAGTAGAATGTGTTTGCGTATTTTTATATTAGAATAATATTTTTATATTAGAAATGTTTTAAATAATATTTGAGAATAAATTATAGATGTATTGAATAAGCTATAATATTTTGAATTTCTTTGAGACACAAAAAAGAAAAATAATGCTTCCTGGACGTCCCAAACATTTCTACATTTCTATCATCCGCCATGAAGACAAAAATAAGCTCAGCTCTGAGTATATATTAAATATAGTTTAATACAATTTTGTTTCTTATAAATAGACGAAAATGATATGGGCAGAGCGCCTGTTAATTTATAATTTAAGTATATATTTAAAAAAAAATTAAACAATACCCCATAACAAGCAATGTTGTTGGTAAATGGAAAATGAGTTGCATTAATGGCTATACTAGTTGTTAGATGCTCCCATTGAGCTATTTAACGAATTCTGCAACTGCTCCTCTTCATCTTTATCGAGGCCCAATGCCATCGTTAACAATTTAACAACGCAACGCTGTTCATGGACTTCGCCCTTCTCGGTTGACGTAATGTCCTTCTCGAGTTTTAGCTTCTCTTCGGCAGCCATCAAAATGCCCTCCTCTATAGTGCTCTCTGATATCAAGCGATATATAGTAACTGGTCGACTCTGGCCCATGCGATGGCATCGATCTTCAGCTTGTTTATCATTGTAGGGATTAAAGTCAATGTCGTGTATGATACAGGTATCCGCAGCGGTCAAGTTAATGCCTACGCCACCGGCTTTCGTTGATAATAAAAATACGAATATATTATCGTCAACATTGAAATCTGTAATTAGATCCTGTCTTTCTTTGACAGCCGTTGCACCATCCAATCGACAATAGCCATGCTTTCGTATCTTCAGATATTCTTCTACAACATCCAGCATCATGGTAAACTGACTAAAAAGCAGCACGCGATGTCCCTCGTCCTTTAGTTTGGGCAACAGTGTGTCAAGATATATAAATTTGCCAGAGTCGCAAATTAATTTGCTGGGAATCTTGACATCATATAGATCCTAGAATACAATATTGCATTTGTCTCTTGAGGTATGTATACTTATATTTTTTACTTACGTATTTGTTGCAAAGCTGGTACACCTGAAAGTCAGACATGACTGCCAGCTCTTCGAATATGTACTGTTCATTAGTTTTCTTGTAGGAACTGACGCGCGCTAAACGTTTGGCAAAGCCACGCAATTGTTCATCGGAAAAATAATGGCGCATTAATAGTGGATGATTGGCCATACGACGCATTTCCATCATAATTGCTACGCCGGCGCGATCGCTACTGCCACAGATTTCGCCTTTATTGTTTGAGTAGTATTCAACGAGCTCCTTATAGTATTGCTTTTGTGAAGCGCTCATCGGAACTTTTTCCTAACGATAGAAGATTTTTTATTGTTTATATAAGGAAGAGCCTTGGGATGTTCACGTAATCATGGATTTCGGCCATAATTCGAACTTACTACTTACCACAAGACTGTGTTTCGTTGGTAAATTATTCAGCACATCCTTTTTGAGGCGTCTCAGTACAAAAGGTTTCATAATTCGCTTGGCCCGTTGCACTTGTGTCTCTTGGAACTGTGACACTTCCTCTTGATCGCCTTCGGCTTTATTTTTTTGCTAAACAAAAAAATGTAATATGGTTAATCAATTTTATCCATTTAAGTTAAAATGCATGCACACCTTGACAAATAATGTCTTGATGTCCTCGATGCTCTTTGCGAAAAATTTAGGCATTACGAAGCACAATAAGGAGATTAATTCAAGCAGATTATTCTGCAGCGGTGTGCCAGTGAGTAGAATACGCATCTCAGCATTAATTGTGATCAGATTAACATAGCGTTGTGTCGTCATGTTCTTCAACATATGTGCCTCATCAAATATAACATAATGGAGTTTGCAAACTCGAAACATTTTTCGCTCCTCAGGTGTGGACCCAACTATATGATAGCTGGCGATGTTACAGATTAAGCAAAATTATAATTAACTTCAGTTCGCAATCGCTTACGTGGTGAGCAGGATGTCAAAACCGGTAAAGCCATCCTTAGCGAAGCGTACACGCATTCTCCTCCGCTCATCCTGGGATCCATGATATTTCTCCACTATCAGACTGGGGCACCATTTCGCTATTTCAGCCTCCCAATTATCGAGCGTTGATGAAGGGACGACTATTAAATGAGCTCCCTTACTTAAACCTTTTTCCTTTAGGTAAGCTAGAAACGCAATGACCTGTATAGTCTTTCCTAAACCCATTTCGTCCGCTAAGATTCCGTTCATTTCCTGTTTGTGCATTACTGTAAGCCAATTAAGGCCTATTATTTGATAGTCTGCCAACTGTAAGCTGCAGGCATTGGAGTATAATGAAACATAAATTATATACGGTGAAAGAGAGACACACACCTGCTGCTTAAAATCTTTGGCTGCTCCACAATGCCAGCGCCATTGGCAATGGCGGTTTCGAGGCGTTGAACCATACCATTGCATTTACTCAGTATATTGGCAACAGTATTTTGTTTGTTGATCAGCTCCTGTGCGTAGTTAAGTAGATCCGCCGATAAACGATTGGCCTCTAGTTTTTGTAATAAATCAGACCAATCATTAAACGGCCGTAGTTCAGTAAGTACCGTGGCCTTCTTCTCGGATAGCGTTTTCACAGATTGTAACTCTAGCAGGCTGGCGCTGTTCATAAATTGGAAAACTTTCTTCCGTTGCCCGGTCATTTTTGTAGACATTTCAGTATCACTATCATCGCTGTCATACACCTGATCCTTGGACTGTTTCACATCATCATCATCAGAATTGTCGTAATCCGAATAATTTCCGCTTGACTTGAGCTGCGACATTGATACACTACCATTCCAACTGTGCTTCAACTTGGGCTTATCTAAAGGACCATTTTGATATTTTGGCCTACAGTGTTCCTTTAAATATCGAATGGCAGCTGCAACATCCCAATTCGATCGAGCCAGAGAATCTTGAATGGCCTAAGATGCGTATAGACTTTTAATGAAATATTTACACTTAAACGGATGCAAAAAAAAAATGAATTTTATTTCATATCTACTATATTAAAACTTTTCAAAATCTTACTAGATTGCCATATTCGAAATCTTGACCTTTTAGGCATAAGCAACCCTTTGTATGGGACGCTACTGTACAAACAGCTGTTCACAATGCCGGGATCGAATCGCCATATTACGAACACATGTAAGCGCCGTGCGCGCTTTGCTCCCCGTACCAAGTGGAAAAGAAAATGAAGCAAACCCTAACAAAATGGGCCACTTACCATTGTATCGTATTGGGGCATTATTTTTGCGGCCGCCATATAACGTTCCTCTTTCTCCTTGACGGTCAGTAACAGTTTCTGTTTTTTTGGAGTTTGATAGTCTGCGCTGTCACTGTCGCTGTCCGCCATCACCTGGATGCGTTTCTTGCCTGGCACACGTTCTGAAAATCACATTTGTTTTAGTTCTTTTAATATAGAAGTCGAAAAATAATCATTAAAACATAATGCCTACCAGTTCTGCCTGAGTTGGCAGCGGCGGCAGTTGCATTTTTATTTATACGAAACTGTCGCAAATCGTTCAAACTGGATTTGGAGACAGATGGGGCTTGACTTTCAGACATTTCTGAGGCGACCCAAATGTAAACAATCGTTAATGTTATATTTATAAATAATAATTGCAATGTGTATACGATTTAACATCTACTGTAACAAAATTTTCTAAGACTTTTGCATCCACAATCCACACAAATAATTAGTACTCTCAGTTGCAAGCCAATGTGTATCGCAATCGATATCGATGTGTTCTCGCGAGGCAAAAGAATTATCAATGCGTTAGCCCTGTGGACCAATCGGTTTTTCGCGACGCCGTTTGCAGCCCTTGTAGAATTTTTTCCACTTTTGCGAGAGAGGTTAATTGAATATTTATATTTTGGTAAAAAACTCATAGAAGAAATTTCCTCAAGTTTTTTAAACAAAATAAAGCAACCAACATGGCTGGCGGCAACACACCGCGTGTAATACAGGTGACCAATATTGCGCCGCAGGCCACCAAAGATCAGATGCAAACGTTGTTTGGCAATATTGGTAAAATCGAGGAGATTCGACTGTACCCTACCATCCGTGATGTCTCTTGCCCTGTACAGTCGCGAATCTGTTACGTGAAATACGCGGAGACGAGCAGTGTTCCTGTTGCCCAGCATTTGACCAATACTGTTTTCATCGACCGGGCGCTCATTGTCATCCCGGTGTTGGCGATACCCGAAGAATATCGCGCCCTGGAGATGCTTAAGAATGGCACTATTGTGCCGGGATTGCAGAAGCCGGATTCTAAGCTACCGCCGGAGGTGATCAATCGTATTGAGGGTCAGTTGCCGCAGCAGGTCATCAAGACATACGATCCAAAGTTGGTAGAATTCAATTTACCAGAATATCCAGCTCTACCATCCTTTTACGATGCTCGTAAAATAGAGGAAATTCGGCGCACTATAATTGTTTGCGATGTGCGTAATGAGTGGCGCTTGGATGATCTAATGGAGTGCTTTCAGCGCGCAGGCGAAGTGAAATATGCTCGTTGGGCTGAAAAGGACAACAAAACTTACTGTATGATCGAGTTTTGTGAGCAGACTAGCGTTATACATGCATTGCGTATACAAGGACAGGAATTTAAGGGCGGTCACTTAAATGTATATCATTCTACCTATTCCATCACAAAGCCGGAAGCCAAGTCCAATGAAGCTGCCCAGGCCGAAATTGAAGAGGCAATGACGATTGTCAAGGAAGCTCAAAGCATGATATCAGCTGCTATAGATCCTGTTATAGGTATGTTAGCAAAAGACAAGCGGCGACGTTCTCGCTCACACTCGCGTTCGCGGGAGAGGCGAACCACCAGTCGTTCCCGGTCTCATCGCTCCACTTCACGTCGCCGACGCCGTTCGGGCACTCGAGAACGCCGCAGCGTATCTAGGTCTCGGCGCTCGCGCTCTCGTGGAAAACACTCATCAAGGTCGCGGAGCAAACGGTCACGTTCGCGTCACCGCCGTAGTAGTTCACGCCGTTCACGCTCACGTGGCGGCAAACATTCACGATCGTCGAGGTCGCGCGGTAAGCGCTCCAGGTCTCGACATCGCCGGAGCACGTCACGTACTCGGCGCTCTCGTTCTCATGGAGTAGGAGGTGTTATAAGCGTTGGTGTTGGTGTTAGCTCCAGCAGTGGCAACGGCAAACGATCGAGGTCTCGTGAGCGCAGCAAGAAGTCACATCGTGCCCGTTCACCACGTTCACGAAGCAAACGTAGCTCCCCATCGCCACCACCTGTGAGCAGCAAGTCGAGATCCAGCCGAAGCAAAGATGTACCCAGCACTACTGCAAAATCATCATCATCATCTTCATCACGACGACACTCACGCACACCGGACACACGTAAATTGAAGGCGATTTCAGAGGATGCCGAGGCGAAGAGCTCCCGTAAATCGGTCAGCGTTGAGAAGTCGGACAACATGGAAATATCCAACTCCCCCTAGACATGAACGATTGCATCATGTGAACACAATATTTCAATAAGAAATTAAAAAAGTAAAACAAAAAAAAAAAAAAAAAAATAAATAATAAAAAAAAAACATTACTTTTACTAATTAAATCAATTTGAACGCCAATTTCCAATATATGACCGCTTTGAGACCGCTAGTTCCAAGTATAAAGATTAATTCAAAGTCCAGCATTTACATATATATGTTTATTTAAGTGAAATATTGAATATACCATAAGTCAAATCATCTCGGGACAATTTCAATTTGGGGCTTGTAGAGCTAGCAGCATTCTGATATACAATTTAAATGTATGAATGTCTATATGTCTATAATTGCTGACATTCACGATGATTTTGAAAATATATAAATTAAGCTGAAACTGTTTCCTATGTGTGTCTTGTGCTCGCTTTATCATTTCTCACATTTCAGCTGCACATAGAACGAGAGCTTAAAGTTAGGTTGTTTGCTGGTGAAAAGCTTCGAGTAATGTTGGAGGCGGAGCTTTCTCTCTCTACAAAATGTCTGCCGGCCGCAAATACGTCTTGAGTTGACGTCGAGCGCTTGTTGCTGCCGGTCCTTTAGTGATTGAGAAAGTTCGCCCTTGAGTTTAGTTATCTGTTATATTCATATATATAAAGTTATTTACCCAAACATTTGATTTATCGAACTAGTACATTTTTTTCACAATGTCTGCAGTTACAAAGGGTGAGAAAACCGCAGATTTCTGGTGTCTTTGCGCATCGAATACCTGCATAATTTTGATATGTTCAAAATGAACTTTGGACTTATTGCTCTGCTATATGTTACCATCTGCTGCTCCCCTTTGCACAGTGGTCTAAGCTTCTGCACTTTGGACCTGTTGATTTTCCATTGTTTACCATTCCCTCGTTTAATTATCTTCACAACATATATAAACGTATATGTCATATAGGTATCTATATTGTTGGCGCCAAGCGCACTGCCTTTGGAACTTTTGGGGGCGCCTTGAAGAATATTAACCAGACCCAGTTGCAGACAACAGCTGCCAAGGCTGCACTGGATGCCGCTGGTCTAAAGGGCGAACAGGTGGACACGGTCATTGTCGGCAATGTGATCGCGGTAAGTCGAAAAATGATGCTGAAACTAGTTCAGTAACTGAGCTCTCTTATTGATTAGTCTATGAATAAAAAATTTTATTTTTTCTCTTTCAGTCATCTTCCACGGATGGCATATATGTGCCCCGTCATGTCAGTCTGAATTGTGGCGTGCCCATTGAGAAGCCAGCATTGGGCATTAATCGCCTCTGCGGCTCAGGCTTTCAGTCTATTGTGAATGGTGCTCAGGATATATTGGTGGGTGGTGCTAAGGTGGCGCTCACTGGTGGCGTGGAGAACATGTCACAAACTCCGTTCATTGCGCGCAACATGCGGTTTGGCACCACATTAGGTGCCAACTATAATCTGGAAGATTCTTTGTGGGCGGGACTGACAGATACTTATTGTAAACTGCCAATGGCATTGACTGCCGAGAACTTGGCTGATCAATACAAAATCTCTAGGGAACGTGTTGATGAGTTTGCTTTGCGTTCGCAGAAGAATTGGGAGAAGGGACAGCAAGAGGGCGCCTTCAATGCAGAAATAGCACCCATCAAGCTAAAAGTCAAGGGCAAAGAGGTTGATTTTGTCATCGACGAGCATCCACGCCCCAAAACCACAATCGAGGGTCTGGCAAAGTTGCCATCGTTGTTCAAAAAGAATGGCGTCGTCACGGCAGGCACCGCTTCCGGTATTTGTGATGGCGCAGGTGCTGTGGTGATTGCCTCCGAGGAGGCGGTCAAGGAATATAATCTGAAACCGCTCGCCCGTCTGGTAGCCTTCTCATTTGTAGGCGTCAAGCCAGAGATCATGGGCATTGGACCAGTGCCTGCTATCCAAAATGTGCTTAACGTATCTGGCAAGAAACTGGAGGAAATCGATCTGATCGAGGTAGCTCCCTCGTTGTTTATAGCAAAATACCATTACCTTCAATTTGGTTGACTTACAGATTAATGAGGCCTTCGCCGCACAGACGCTGGCTTGTACTGATGCCCTGAAACTTGATCCCTCAAAGTTGAACGTGAATGGTGGAGCTATTGCTTTGGGTCATCCACTGGGCGCCAGTGGTTCTCGCATCACAGGACACCTAGTGCACGAATTGCAGTAAGTAATCAATGCCTTTTACACAGAGCTCCAATGAACCCTTTAATTTCATTACGCAGACGTAAGAAACTGAAGTATGCCATTGGTTCCGCTTGTATTGGAGGAGGCCAGGGTATCGCCCTTTTGCTGGAAGCTGTTTGAGAGACGAGTTTCGCATTTACAATAAGCTTATAGTTTTTGATTGAAATATATATACATATATACCCTTAAGAACTGATAAATAGTTGGAATTTCGCGAAATTTATTTAAACATTATGCAATGGGAAGCTTTCTACAAGAAAGACAACTTTTCATTAAATTTTTGTTTTCGAATTCGCAAAAATGTTTACATCAAGTTAACATACGAGTTTTGAATACAATTTCTCTCTCTCACTTTAAGGTAAAAATCTCTTAATGGGCCTAGTATTACGAGTACATGAAAAGTTGTTCAGTTCGTTTGAGCGCTGGTAGAGAACAACGCCAGAACACCGCTTGCCACACCAATGCTGAATACGTAGTTCACAAATGGTGTGGCATTCTTTAGCAGAAAGAAGCTGATAAAGATTATGATAGCCAAATAAAGTGCATTGTTATAGAAGATTGAGTATGTGGTCGCCTCATAGTCAGCCACCTCGTTCTTTTTCCACAATATGCGCTCATCCTTCTCCTTGCGCGTAACCTTCTTGTCATCTCCAAGCTGACGGTTGACCTCACGGGTGACAGCGTCTTCACGACGAACAGCAATCTTATGCTTTAGTTGGAACTTGATGTTCTTGTAGGCAGTGGCCATCAGGTAGGTACTAGCAGCAGTCACCAATACAAACAATATCGAGCTAGGCCATAGCTCCATGTTGTGGATGCGCCAGAAAAGCCCTAAAGATCATGATCGATTGATTACCGTGCGATACAGAAAAATCAACAACGTGTCACTATTCACCACGCACTTACATATGGGTAATGCGGAGACGATAAAAGCGTTGCCGTAAAATATTGTTGCCGACTTTGTGCTTACATTACGACTGAAATCCTGTAGCAACAGCTCCTCCTCCTTGGTGAAACCAGATGATTGTACTTTTTGTTGCTTTCCCGAACCCATTCTGTCTTATGGTTTACGTGAGCTTTGTTAGTGAAAGTTACAGCAATGAAGTCTGATGAACGAATGATGAGACTAAAGAGTACACGAAGGCAGTGGTATCGCCGAATTGACAGATGCGGCGTAGTGACGTGTAAAGTGTCAAGCGCAAAGTTGCTTCGCGATATGAACTGTCTTCAAATAATTCCATTCATAACATATTGTCTCAACCTGGAATATTTAAGATAGACTTTTCTATTTGTTTTTATCTATTACTTAAGAATCTTTTAACTTGTTTCAATTTAATTAGTCAAGTTTTATATCTAGATACGGTTTGAAAAAATGCAGCGCAATGGGAATAAGTATGCAGCCCTGGAAAATCGGTTCTACTCATTGAATACTTGTTAGTAATATTAGTGCAACAGGTTCTGTAACAGTTGCTTTAAGCAAAAAATAAATACTCAGGTAATTGTTTGATTCACATTGTGATTTGAAAACGCAATTATATCTTATTTAAACAATTCGAAAGCTAACTAAGAAAAAAAGCTAAAATTGCAAATTGTGCGATATTAATTTTAACAGCTTTATAAAACAAGTCCATAAAAGCATTCGTCCAAAGGTCAATATAAGATTTGACATGTTTTCGAATTTTTTCAAAGGATGCTGCGTTCAATTTTGTGTCTCGCGCACCGCGCCCAAAACGCTAGCAGGACTATGTCCACAGCCACTAACCTGACCACGGTGGAGGTTAATGATAAGACCGGTATTGCCGTACTTTCTATGAACCGGCCACCTGTCAATGGGCTCAGCTTAGAATTGTTGGGAGAACTACATCAATCAATAGAAGAGATAGAGGGCAACAAAAGTCGTGGGCTCATATTGACATCAGTAAGAAAAAACAGTTCAATACTTAAATTCAATAATATAACTACGTTGTAGTCCAATCCAACCATCTTCTCCGCCGGTCTGGATATATTGGAAATCTATAAACCGGACAAAGAGCGTATTCGAGCATTTTGGACAAAGCTACAAGACGTCTGGCTGGCTCTTTACGGCAGCAGGACCCCAACAGCAGCAGCCATTAACGTAAGAAGTGGGGAAAATGGTTTTCTTATCTACTTATCTGATTTTATATTCCGACTGTTATATAGGGACATTCTCCTGCTGGTGGTTGTCTTCTGGCCGTGGCTTGTGAGTACCGTGTAATGGTGCCGAAGTTCACAATTGGTCTGAATGAAACAAAGCTTGGAATTGTCGCACCACAATGGTTTTTAACAAGTTTTGAAAGTGTTCTCCCACGACGTGAGGCTGAACGTGCGCTCAATCAGGGTCGAATGTTTACTACTGAAGAAGCGCTAAAAATTGGTTTAGTTGACGAAGTAGCTAACAACAAAGAGGAGGCAATAGAAAAGTGTTCCAAATTTATTGGTACTTTTTCCAACGTAAATCCGTTGGCACGTTCGCTTACAAAGCATCAGTTCAGAGCTGCCGAACTGCAACAATTACAAAATGAACGCGTCCAAGATTTAGAAAAGTTTATTTCCTTTGTTAATCAGCCTGCTGTTCAAAAAGGGCTGGGCGTTTATTTAGAAAATCTGAGAAAGAAAGCCAAGAATTGAAAAAAAAAAAAAAATATTGCATTTTAGCTCATACATTGAAGTTAATAAATAAATAAATTTAGCAGGGCTTATATGGATTTTTTATTTCTAATATAATATTTGGGCTTACGTCCACAGTAGAAGTGTCGGGTTCCTACCACTGCTATATAATAAACTGCGGAACGGAAGTTTGAAACCTCGATTTATGATCCATTCATGATATCAACTGTGCTTGCTAAGTGTGACGTCAAAAATTTTTGATGCTAGGAAATGTTGTGACGAAATGCCTTATAAAAACAAAGTGTGCGCAATTAAAAATGACCTTCTCTAATAAGTATCATGTGATCAACAGTCGCTAAAATGTTGCGTGTCCAAATGAAACTATTGGATTCGGGATGTCGCCGATTTCCATTCTTGAGCAGATACATCTCAAATGGATCAAACCTAACAATAGTTGATGTAGATGATAAGACTGGCATTGCGACATTAACACTAAACAGACACCCTGTAAACAGTTGTAATTTAGATCTATTGAAAGAACTCAAAGAGTCCATCAAGCAGATAGAATGTAACAAAAGCCGAGGATTAATATTGACATCGGTGAGTTGGCAAAATGCTGTGAGTCTTTAAAACATAGCTATGTTTTGATCAACAGTCCAATGAGAAGGTGTTCTCTTCTGGATTGGATCTCAATGAATTGTATAAACCCAACCAAGATCGTTTGGTGGAGTTCTGGACTACTCTGCAAGATATGTGGCTTTCGCTATACTTGTCTAAAGTAGCTACAGCAGCAGCTATCAATGTAAGTTTATTGGTAACTTAGACACCGTGAAATTTTCATTAGCATCCAATCAACAGGGTCACGCTATCGCCGTGGGATGCGTTTTGGCTGCGGCTTGCGAGTACCGCGTTATGTTGCCGGGATTTACCATTGGCATTCATGCCACAAAGTTTGGTTATGTGGTACCCCCTTTTATATTAAACACATACCTCAGCGTGTTACCGCGTCCAATAGTAGAGCGAGCACTTCTTCAAGGGAAGCTCTTTAGTACTGAAGAGGCATTGGCAGTAAAGCTAGTTGATGAAATGGCCGAAAGCAAACCAATTGCTCTATATAAATGCGCCGAATTTATTCGAACCTTTGAGAATACACAACGAGAAGCCAGAGCTGCGACCAAACGACAGATTCGCGCACCAGACGTACAGCTCTTAATAGATGATCCTAAAGGTCAAATCAGTGAAGCCTTGGCATACATTAATACGCCACTATTCCAGGAGGGATTAGAGCAATACCTTGCTAAACTGAAAAGCAAGGATGTATGAAATGATGTTCTATAGAAACTTAATGTGTTCATTTCAGCATTTTTATGGGTTAAGGGATTGTTTAGAATTCAGGTTTTATAATTGGTGAAAGCAAATGTTATTTTCGCACCAACTACATATTTAGCGATAAAGATATTTTCAGTATTTTGTTTTGATATAACGGAATGAAATGCGTATTGTCATCGAAAAACTCATCGATAACTTACCAATGAAGAATTTGTAATTCATGTTTATTGTAACGGTAATCGAAAAATTCACAACAGTCGTTTCGCCACCAATGGACATTGTACAAAAGTATTTTTGAAATGTTATTACAAAAACATTACGATGTGCAAAGGTGACAATTTGCACGGTTCCCGGCTTCCTAGAATTCTGCGTGAATTTCCTGAGGCAGTTGTGCTATAGCTTTTTTCATCATTTCCATAAAAGAGTTGATTTCCAATATTTTCGCACGGTGGCGCTCTCTTTCTTCTCTACGTAGACAATTAATTGATTGCAATTGAATATTTGTAAAGTAGACAACTTACTTGTCCAGCTTTTCGATATAGTCTCTTATGAATTCTTTGCTACGAGTAGCCATGCAATCCTCGCGCCCTTCTATACGAGATATGTGCGTTGATCTCATGTCGTTAACAAGCTTTAAAAGAGATTCCCGATCATCCACGCACATGCGTAACTCCTGGGGCACAGAGACTAAGTCTTGTAAAGCCAATTTATGTGATATAAAGCGGGATACTACGTCCATCATATTCTCCGAAAAATGTTCACAGACATCTCGCAACTGCAGAAAATAGAGCTGTGCCTCCTCCACAAAGATGGACATAAGCCGTGAAATACTGCGTTCAAAGTTCAGGGTGGATTCCTGTGGATATCAATCTGCATATTAATTTTAATGTAAAATTTAGCAAATCAATTTTTGGTCACCTCTACTGCCTCATGCAAATGGAGCTCTTGAGCCATCAGATTGTGCCAAAGTTCACTCAGTGCATCATCGAATTGAGCGTTGAGGGAATCCATGACATCGCAAAGCCTTAAGTGGTCGGGTCCATTCTCATCGCAAGCCTCTAGTTCACGCAATGCATCAGTTGCTTCTTCAAAGATTTTATCCCTAAGCTTCATGAATTCTTCAATATGTTGCTGACCTAGCGTCTGCAACTCATTTTGGCCATCCTGCAGACTATTCATGAAATCGTTAATTTCCGCATCGCGCTCAACGAATCGCTGCACGCCCAGTTTGTAAATCTTTTGAGTTAACTCAAATACATCCTTCTCATACTCATCGGCTAGCTCTTGAGCAGGAACTCCAATCAGCATAAGAACATGGCCGTGCTCATCGTCGCGCCACATTGTCTCGTACAGCTGGTGTCCATCCAGATGTTCTACAAAGCTGGAGGCCAAACGTTCCGCTTCGGCCAGCTCATGGGTTTCTGTTTCTCTCTCATGTATTTCGTTTTCCTGCCTAGCTTGGATTTCGCGCAGTTCTCTACTGTATAAATGAAGAGACAATATAGATTTAGAATTTATATAGTAGCTGAGTAACTTACTAGAATTTCTTTTGCGCAGCTTCGCGCATTTCATCCTTGATAAATACATATTCGTAGTAGTTCAAGTGCGGTAATATAGCCGTAACATACTGGGATAGTGGAAAGTCTGGTAGCTTGGCTATAGGATTCCCTTCGAGGTTAAGGACTTTTAAGCTACTAACAAACCGTAAACGATCAATCTGTAAACAGTGTCTAATTATTCATGGGAGTCTTAATGGGATGTAGTATAATTGACTTACGCCATCCAAGACATTTATTAAATTATTGCCAATACTAAGTACAACCAATTTGTCAAGCTTTTCCAAGTTTTCAATTTTAGTGATGCGATTTCCAAACAAAGACAATACTTCCAGATTGACCAGCGATTCCAGATTTTCAATTTTTTTTATGTAGTTAAAGCTCAGATTGAGCTCTTTAAGCGCTGTCAACATGCCGATGTTTTCGATTACCTCAATTTTGTTGCAATTCAAACAGAGCTTGGTCAGATTTGGCAGTATCCACAGGTGATCGATTCGCAGGATATCTGTGTGGTGAACATTATAAAATCTTTGATTTACAAGCATTTCATATAATAATTATTTCCGATCTTAATTAACGGCTGAAACAATTGTGGCCGATTAACTGGGGATTTATATTTTATTGTGTTTTTACTTACTTTTATGTTGCTTTTGGAAGTGTTTTAAACAATAAATGTTAACTAACTATTTTAATATCCTTCATTGGCTGGCATTTTATATTATGTTAACTTTTCGATCTTAATTAACGGCTGAAACAATTGTGAACGATTGACTGCGGACTTATCGATTATTGCCTTTTTACTTACTTTTATGTTGCTTATCGAATCAGTTTAAATGTTAAGTGTTAACTAACTATTTTACTCATGTACATATATAATTAATATTTTACTACAATATTTTTTTATACATTTTCAAAGTTTTTGACTAGTTCTATATGGTTTCACAGCTAACTCACTTTTGAACTCCAACCGCAACATTTTGATTCGCTCCAATACAACCGGTTCCAGCTGATGCAAGCGACGCATCTCACCACGGTGTCCCTCTTCTAGATAGGCTGATTTGATCATGTCCAAGTTAATAATGCCCGGCTCAGGAAAGTTAACCTCCTCGAGAAAAGATCTATTTGGCTTTCCATTTCGATTACTCTTCTCTTCGTCCATATCGCTCGGGAGCCTTGAGTTAATTGCCGGAAAAACGACTCTTTGGTGCTGCCGAAACAGTTTCCCGGGTAACCAACTAATGTCGTAAACAAATTTGGTAAATAGACAACCAGTGTATGCATCGTATGCTTGGTTACCAGCCGAAGGCTTTGTCCGTTACTCTCCACTCACATATGGAGAGTGCGTGTTGTGGTTCTGCTCCTTGGTTGCCGAAAAAAAAATTTAATATTATAGACGCTCAACCCTGAGAAGCAGGTGCAAGCGATTTGGTCGGCTGGCCGGCTGTTTCTACGATTCCTCGATTGATTCGACGTAATCGTAGCTGGGCTGCTTCGTGCGTGGCTCTCTCGCGGCCTGTTTGTTGACAACGAGCCTGGGAGGGGCGCTTGGTCTACTTAGGGTTGCGGTTGTTGTGGATATCGGCAAGGTTGGTAGTTGTACGTGTCTGCTTCTAAAATAAACTTCAGTTCGCCATAGATTTGGAGATAAGGTTGCTTCAATTGTGATTCTGCTATAAACCATTTCCAAGCTAATCAAATAAGTAAAACACATAATATTCTTGTTAAGACGCATCAAATTTAAGTGGTAAATCCGAAATAATCTGCAATTGAAAACGGATCTCAAAGGAACCTAGTGCATTTAGTGTTAACTAAAGATAATCGATAAAGAGAACCAGAAATGTACTTAAAGTTCGTCTCACCTATTGAACCCACTGCTGACTTCTTCCCTTATATATATATGTGTACATACCTAAACGCATATGTAAAAGATATAAGGTGAAAGGTCCAACATAATAAATAAATTCATTTAATTGCTGTGCGTGTTATATGACGAATTCAATTAAAGCAAATATTAAACGTGTTTCAAGGCTACGGATACGGCTCAGCAAAAGCCAAAACAAAAAACTTGCTGACTCAAGCAGCACCGGCAGCACCTGCTTCCCAGCCAGGCTCATCCAGTGAACATGCACGATAAAGACTTGAAACATTCAACGGGCTGCCTTTTAATTTGACACTGAGTTCTGAATAAATAATGAAAAGCGACTGAAGCCTCTAACTGTCTCTGAATTATGATTCCAATTGGGACCCATTTGGCTGCAGGACTGCAATTCGTTGTTGTATTTTGCTAACAGGGTGACTTAGTGCAAGCAAGTCTATTTACAGAAACTAATTTGCGTTAGTTCCTATTCAAAATTTGATAGCTAGGTCAATGACCTAGATATAGAGGACATTGAATGGATTACTAGCGGGATTTTGCGTCATAGAGGTTCCTAATTTATTAACACTTTGAAACTTTGGAGCGGCAATATATTCCATTGTATGGTACACCCTGTGGGATACTCTTCATTTGTGAAAGAGGATTTTCTTAAAAGTCATTTTCCCCGTAACTTAATGTTCATAGATTTTCATAGGGATTTATTAAGATAGTTGTAGTGGTGTAATTAAATATGGGCGATGATACGTTTAATATGATACAATCTGGCTAAATACCAGATATTTATATTGATACTTATTTATATAGCCACGGCACTTTCCGGGCCGTCGAATCAATGTTACCACAATAAACAGTGAGCGATTGCTGTGACCCTGAAATCCGGTGTAATAGACTGTTGATACTATCATACGAGTAAATTGGTCAAATATCCAAATAGTTAAAGTTCCTTCTGAAATCAATAAATCGATTGCTTTCAAATTGAAGCCGTCTCAAGACTGACCGCAACACGTGGTGTCCAGGAGCTCGGACAATCTGACTAATTGTTAGTGTTTGATTTGATTCGATTTTAAGTGTCTGCATTTGTTTTAATGTGTCGTCTAACAAGTCCCGAAGGAGTTGTCGTTGCATGATAATGGACACTAGGTAGCAGGTCAAAGTTTTTGAGATATAATTATAAGATATATACATGTTTTATATACTCCCTATCCTCTTCCGTGTACAGTGCCTTACCAATTCGAGTCGGTAGTAGAAAGTATGTGAAAGACGCTCCCATGCAGATTGTATCATGAATCGTTATATTACACTAACCCAACTGGGCGATGGAACGTATGGAACCGTTGTCCTCGGCCAGCGCAAGGACACCGGCGAGAAGGTGGCCATCAAACGTATGAAGCGAAAATACTATTCGTGGGAGGAGGCGATGAATCTGCGCGAAGTCAAGGTGACGCCTCGCAAAAAGAAATGTTTAACTTCTCTCCCATATCTAACGCATATTTAATATAACGATGCAGTCTCTGAAGAAGCTATCACATCCAAATATCGTAAAGCTCAAGGAAGTGATCAGAGAGAACGATACGTTATATTTCGTCTTTGAGTACATGAAGGAGAATTTGTATCAAATGATCAAGGAACGGGATACGCATTTACCCGAACCGGAACTCAAGAGCATTCTCTTTCAGGTAGAGCTGGCAATTGGTACGTTATCAAATATACAGTAAAGAAGTTTTTCAATTTTGCAGGTTTTAACCGGATTGGCATTCATGCATCGACATGGTTTCTTTCACCGAGATCTCAAGCCGGAAAATTTGCTATGCTCCGGTTCGGATCTAATTAAAATTGCGGATTTTGGGCTGGCGCGTGAAATACGCTCTCGTCCGCCGTTCACAGACTATGTGTCCACGCGCTGGTACAGAGCGCCAGAGGTGCTGCTGCACTCTACCAACTACGGCAGCACAATCGATCTCTGGGCTATGGGCTGCATCATGGCCGAGCTGTACACATTCCGACCTCTCTTTCCCGGCAGCAGTGAAGTGGACCAGCTATTTAAGATATGCTCCGTGTTGGGCACCCCGTCAAAGGTGAATATATATATACACACACATACATAGAACAAAAAATATATAATGTATACTTTCAAATAGAGCGACTGGCCGGACGGCTATCGGCTGGCCGCGATGATCCACTTTCGGTATCCTGATTGCATCAAGGTACCGCTGAGCAGCGTGGTCGCGCGCTGCAGCCAAAATGGCTTGGATTTGCTGGAAGATCTATTGGCATACGATCCCGAGAAGCGGCCAACGGCTCAGCAGACCCTCAAGTATCCATATTTCCATGCACTCAAACGCATCTCTCCCACTGCCGCTGCCAAGGCCAATGTGAGGCTCAGCTCAAAGTATGCCGCAGGTTCGGGGCCTGTGCATCTGGTGCTACCTCCCAATGTGTCAAATAATGTGCTTCCAGT